>OX382172.1:7434783-7514853 GCA_947507545.1 Clistopyga incitator | reverse complement strand
TTGCGGAGGTTATAGCGAAAATCGCTACTTTATCAAATATTCAAAATGGTGTAAAATTGAACGACTTACCGATCACCACCAAATTTGGTACACAGTAGGGTTGTATGTTATTTTTCCTTTCTAGAACATTTCAGATAATTTGCTGAGATTTGACGTGATTTATAGCAAAATTAATGTAATTACGAGAGTTTATTCATTTAATTTTTTCACAGGTATTTATTTACAGTAGATAGACAAGTCTTGAAAAGACAGATCCTCATTGACAATTGACAGAAGCTGTTTGGATTAATCACTAGCATTGTAGGGTTTCGACAGATCCTCACCGACAAATCACAAGGGCTCTTTGGCTCCGTGGCTGTCAACGTAGGGTTTTGATAGATCCTCATCGACAATCGAATAGAGAAGTTTGGATTTATCGCTGACAGTATAGGCTTTCGACAAATTGTCAATGACAAGAGTGATTTTTTTCGTGGCTATCGAAGTAGAGTTCCTAAATCGACAAGAGTTCTTGAGCTCTACAGAGTAAGTTATCATTCATTGTGATATATTTTTCCATTTTTCATATAAAAATGAAATCAATTTTTAACTTCAATTTCAATTTTTTCGCATCAAAATCTTATATTTTTTGATTATTCGTCAAATACCAAATCAGGTACTGCTAATATAAGTGGTCCTAATCAATTATCAAAACCTTCAGATATAATTGGTATACCTATGAAATAAATGATAATAAAATCATGAGCTGTAACAAGAATAAATTTCTTAATTATTAATTATATACGAATAATATAACTTATCAACCGCCCTATTATCCTGTCAACATTAATCTTTATCTTTCCATGCCCTGTTTCATGATCGAATATCGAATCAATTTTCGTTGTCAAAATTCGAGCTGAATAATCTCTGAGAACCCTCCCCAAATCCGAAAAAAGTTATTTGTCTCTTCGGGACCGAAATAAATTATCTTCTGTTCACAGCTTCGATTATTTGTTCATAAAGGAAATATTTTAATTATAAAGGTTTATAGAAATTTCGGTTGTATTTCATGTTGTCAGTTGTTTTAAATATTAGACAAAGCATGAGCTAGGATTCTTATTATGGCATGTGTTTTTCCTATTAATTAAGCTGACAATGAATCTTTAAGCAGAGTCTAGTTACCTTCATTTAGAGTTTACAGTACATTTATTTTACAACTCGCTTTATTTTTAATGATGTTCAGTATTTCAAAAAGATATCAAATCTCCCCAATAATGTTTTTTCAAAACAAAAATTGGATGCTAATCAAAAAAGGGATGTTGACATCTCACAGCAATGTCAAAAAACGCTTGCTACCATTACATTTATTTTAAAAACGAATGGACTATGTACGGAAGCTAGTCGCTTGGCACGCCAAGTTTTTTGTAGAGAGAAAATCCAATAATATATTTGCTCGGCAAATACATTGGATTTGTGTCACGATTTTTAAAAGAAATGTATTGGTAGCAAGCGATTTTTTACATTTCTGTGAGATGGCAACATCCCTTTTTTGCTTGGCGTCCAGTTTTTGTTTTGAAAAAACATTTTTGGGGGGTTGTTTCTTTCGAAGTCACTGTCGAGTACAACGATGCACACGCATACCCACTCATAGATACAAACACGCGCGTCCCGTTCGGAGGCGAAGCGAGAAAAGTAGGAACCCGCTGCATACAACTCTGGTCAGCTTCCCAAGCATTTGAAACTCTCACACCGCATAGTACACCGTTAAAATTTAGCACTATTACCAGTAGTCGTACGTCTTGATGTTTAGTGAAACCGTTCGTTGATACGCGCAGGGATTGTATGTGGCTACTTATCGCTCCCTCACCGGTATTTTCGAACAATCTAACGAACATTTGATGAACTTGTCCTTTGTCATTTGTCTCGAAGCTGACAATGTTTAATACTTCAGTGAATTTGCCGTCTTTCGTGTACATGTATCTTTCGCAACTACGCGTATTTCATTTGTCACCCTTTTTGCTTGTATAAATTGTTCCATCGACAATGGCTCTTTTCAACACTGTTAGTCTATCGTTGCACGTTAGTTCTTTATTACGCAATAAATAGTTTTCCCAATTATATGGATTTTGTATTTCAGGTCTCCCTAGGTTTCGGAAATCGTAGTAATGTTCGTAGTCGACGTCGTTGCGAACGGTCAGTTTCTTACCTTTATTCAAGATATTTTTCACCATTTGTTTTAGTAATATGTTTAGATCTGGATCGCTTGGTACGCTTTTGGTGAAATCGTTCAACAAATATCTATTTATAATCTGTAGGTGTCTACCGGTACTGCTATTCAAGGAGTTCAGTATTTTGTGATTGAAACTTTTAGACATGTAAGCATTGTGCGCCCACACTGGTCTTCAACATTTCGCGGTATCAGGCAGGTGTCTTAAGAGATGTCACTATTCAGGATGTGCATTGCTTCCGATAGTATGATAAACAATAGCAAACGTTGTTCCGGTATTAAACCGATCAAGTATGGTATTCAATAATATAAAATCCAATTACGCCATTCGGTACTTTTCCACATTTTCCAGAATTGAAGGGATCTTGGTTTTCTAGCGATTTCCCTCGGTGTTCGTATACTATTTAATATTTCCTCTATTACCCGAAGTATTCTTGCACTGACACGAAACCAGACATCAGTCATTTTGCCGAAAAAAATCATTTGCGTTAACTTTTTCACAACACCAATATCGACGCAATACATAGAGTCAACCACAACTCCCCGTCGAAGATTGAATTCCGGCAGACATTTCAATGTCGAATTGCCAATCAAACCCCGTTGTCTAGTTTTTGGGTGCGTAGCTTCCGACATATCATGACAAATTTCAGCATCCGTCCGGTTTACTATATTCTCGGCGGGATATTTTCTAGAGCAATTCTCCATCAGTACTCTCGGCGCGTAACAAAAATTGCATCCATACTCACCATTATAGCTCCTTGTATTGAGAATTTTGGCTCTAGCGGACGTATCGGTAGTACAAATACTTGTTAGAAATTTACTTGTAGCCCTTTCTATTTCATCAGGCCTCCATTCAATACCGGTAAAATACAGTTCACGCAGTTCCTCCACGAATGGTGGCATGAATATATTAAAATCAGGATATTCCTTATCGACCCAAATTCCCGATAAGATTATTTGACGTTTTCGTGCATGAGGAGAAAACTCGTAGGTGGAAAATTCACTGGGAGTAAGTCACCGCATAACTTACCCCATTCCGCTCTTTTCATATACTTTTAAAAAAAACTTGAAATTTAATGTACCAATGCACTTGAAGTTGACAAACTTGATACATTAAACAAGAAATAATATACTGGACATTAATATTACAAAACCTGTCAATGGACGTAACGTTTCTTGAACAAGTTATTGAAATTTAATGAACGGTTTTGAAAAATTCTAGCACTTCCATTAAAGTGAATGCGAAAATTCATTGAATTTACAACGCCATCGTCATTCCGATTTCAACGAGACGTCGCTGCCCCCAGCCGGATTTTGGCATTTCGCCGCTACAGCCATAACCCCCGATCCCGGAAACTCGGCCAGGGCTTATGGCTGTGGTGGCCATATCGACAAGCCAAGCCAAACCGACATAGTGCGAGGAAAGGTGTCTCTGAGCATAGTAGGCTGATTGTCAGAAAAAAAGTATTGTGCTTCTGAACATCTGGTTGATTCCCGTCCTTGAATTGCAAAAGCGGTGGAAATGTCCTGACTTCTCCCTACTCATCGCTCTCCCCCACACAATCTCTGCCGGCCCAGAGCTCGAATTCTGCACCTTCCATATGGAAAAAGAGGATCTAAAAAATCCTGAGTTCGATAATTTGGTTTTGCGCAATTATCGAAACGTTTCTGTACACATATTGAAATTTCAGAGACGGTATAGTAAACTTGAAGTCTGCTTTCACCGTAATCTTACTGTTGCGGCCTTTATTTTTCATAAGCCTTTACTTTAAAATTCAAGCATGCATATTCTTTAAATTTATGTAAACAGACTTGCATAATGAACTTCATATACCGGTACATTGCATTCCAAAAAGAATGTGTTCAAAAACTTCAAGTACTGGTTAATTAATTTCCGAATACAAAATACAATATAAAAATTCTTCTTTCTGTTGTTTACCGTGCGCCTAACTTAGGTTACCGGAGCATGTTCGCGGACGATCTCTCAGCTCTGCTGCCACTTTATTCGCGCGTTGTAATCCTCGGAGATTTCAACGCCGACTTGCTTGGCCATTCGTTTTATGCAATCCACTTGAAGAGCTTCCTTCGCGAACATGGTCTTGCGCTTGTTCCCTTCGATGTCGGCGTTGAACTTAATACAAAGCTTCAGCGTACTTGCAACAGGATAGTGAGGTTTGCGCCTGCGCTTCGTCGGCGTGATCACGTGTCTGTCGGTCGGCATTCGCTTGGTTGGCTGTCGGTGGCGAATAGGCGTAAGTACTTTATTGGTGCACTTTTTTATTCTATGGTTCGTAGGAATATGGAGTCCCCATCCTACCTAGCCGAACATCTTGTGCCGCGTTCAAGAACTGACTCGCGTGGTGCTCATGGTACGACCTATTCGCTGTCTACGCCGATTTCACGGACGTCGACTTACATACAGTCCTTTCGGGTCGGCGGGTCATTCCTCTAGAATAGTCTGCCCCTGGCCGTATCCCAGGCCCCCTCACTGGTGGCGTTTAAGAGGCGACTGTTGCGACACCTTATGTTGCTAGAACAGCAGGCCGTCCAGCCCTTCTAACGCACTAACCTGCTTCTTTGCATAGCACTCTTAGGCGCTTAAATTTAAATTTAAGTTGCACATCTCATCTGCCCTTTTCTTTTCTTTGTATCCTTTTTATCTTTTCTTTTTATCTTTGTATCATTTCTTTGTATTTCTTTTATTTGATTAAGACCTGTTACTGTACTTACTTTTTTTCTGCTTCTGTTAAACGATTCTATGTTGCTTTCTTTTTGTACTTCTCAGGTCCTTAGGGGGTTTTAATCCCAGGGCCCAATAAAAATCTACAATCTATAATCTATACATGAAATTCCATGTATATACTGTCACGTCCGGGCTCGAAACTTCTTGAATATTGTTATATCTTACAAATAATATATTCGCATATGTTTTTTCTTCTAAATTTACGCCAAACTCACTACGTTAATATGGACAGTCAATTTAGTTTCCCACGATACAGAAATGCGAACAATGCCGCGCGCTTATCACTAAGGCATGGATCCTATTGCGCTCGGCTCTCGGTGCGAACCCTGCTTACTCACCATGTATTCTTATATAAAGTCATTTACGACCACACATTTTATGTATCCAGCTAGCTTTAGTTTTAAAACGTTAAGATAATTTCTCCAGAAAATGCTGAGCCAGCAGTTTTGTTTTATGAAAGCGAGCACAGGAGCGCCAGTCAGTTAGTCTTCATCCAACGTCTTTGATAGCCACATCTCACGAAACATTTTCCTTCAAAAATTAACTAACCACTGACTATCAGTCAGCTTGCACCAAAGGTAAAAGAGTCAAGTATCCAATTGCTATCCCGAATGCACCATCGTCTACATACACACCGTACAGACAGTCACTCTCAGTACTGTGGTACACGAAATCGCTCTCTTTTCCCCCTTTTCTTTTACCAATTACCGCACACGCTGACCGACGCTTCGGCCTTATATTGAGAAATTCGATTGAGTCTATTTTATTATTTATTTTTTTTGATAGTTCAAATGTATTTTCGTAGGTTTTCTCATGCTATCCTTTAAATTGAATAAAAAGGATTTATATTGCTAATACTAAAACTCTTTTACAACCCTTTAATTAAAATTTTCTTCTCGAAGCCTCAAAAACACAAGTGCCAAAAATCTAATCTTCCGCTGTCGATAACGGAGCTCCTAAGAGAGCTCGATCGTCATCCTTATCTCCATTCATTTTTCCGAAGTGAGTATCGGAGCTCTATAGAGTGCTCACTCACTTTTCAGTCCATTTTTCCGAACCGAGTATAGGAGCTCCATAGAGTGCTCACTCAGATTTTTCCTCACCACCTCCCCGCATCCATGCTGAGAACACGACGAGCAGGAAGGAAATATCAATTATCAAAATTAGAGAGAAATTACAAGCTCGAGTCGCCACCTGTCTATCATCCAACAGTCACGGAACACGTCAGACAGCTTCCAAAAATCGTAAAAGTCGAGACACTACGAACTAAAATCATCACTATTGTACCGGCATACAATTTGCATCCTTTATATTTACGTTCTCATCTTCCCCCGGTTTCAGAGATCGATATTTCAGACCCAAGGTACCAGGTCTACTGCGGGCAATTTCAGTCGAATTAACTTAATTTTTTAAATCAACTAAATTTATCCCTTGGAGCCCATTTTTGTCAAGTCTCCGTTGTGATTTCAAAAATCACAACTTCCATCTGTCAGTTTGGCCCCTTTCCGGACGTGACAATACACTCGGCAACAAAATTATCGCAACAAAATTTTACATCGAAAAATTGCTATTTTTCAAATGCTTGTAACTCAGTCAATTTTCATCGTATTGAGGTATTTTTTTTAAATTTTGTAGGGAATTATGTGTACTTTCAGGAATTAATGATGTCCAATAGCTGCGAGATAATGCCACATTGCTATGTCTTAATCAGGCGACCAACTTTATTTCTTAAAAAACGGAATAGTTTGCAAGTTTACCTGGATTACCAAATTTTTGTTCTTGAAAAACCACGAATGCTATCTTAAAATACACTTTTCAACGAGTATTTACAGAAAAAATCGACGCTCAACGATTTTTTTTGACCGAGTTATGCTATTATAAAGATATTCCTATGTTCTAGCCAATTACCGCCAAAATCCAATCTGCTCAAATTATTGTCCTTATTGAGCGATGAATCCCCATTCTTCTGGATATATCGCTTTGAGTCAGTCTCGCTTCTAGCAAGACAATAATTTGAGCAGATTGGATTTCAGTAAGCCGAGGCAATTCGATTAAGAATATGTTACTGTAATGTTTAATTGCTATGTACTCTGTATAATAAAATTAATGTTGAATGATCTTTCGCCATAATACTTGGCCGGTATACCGCCTTGAACTTTTACTTTCTTTTTTTAAATTGATTTGTCGGTAGGGTTGAAAATTTTAACAAAACTGTGGAGGTGCAATGGTAAATGTAACAAAAACGTAGTGGTGTAATTTTAAATAAAGCTACACTTTTCATGGATTGATTTTTAAAAATCAAAGTTACGAATAGCAATGTGGTTCCTTGGTTTATGAGGGTTAAGGGTAGCTCCCGGAGCACGAATTTGTTAAATGTAATGCTGATGTTGGCGGTATTTGGGTAAAACATAGGAATATCTTTATAATGGCATAACTCGGTAAAAAAAATCGTTGAGGGTCGATTTTGTTGTTGTAAATACTCGTTAGAAAGTGTACTCTAAGATAGTCTTTGTGGATATTTGAAAAAAAAAAAAATGTTTGGTAATCCAGGGAAGCTTGCAAACTATTGCGTTTTTTAAGAAAAAAATGTTGTCGGTCTAATTAAGGCATAGTCATGTGGCATTATCTTGCAGCTATTGAACATCATTAGTTCCTGAAAGTACACATAATTCCCTACAAAATTAAAAAAAATTACCTCAATACGATGAAAATTGACCGAGTTACAAGCATTTGAAAAATAGCAATTTTTCGATGAAAAATTTTGTTGCGATAATTTTGTTGCCGAGTGTATATTGAAATTTCACATACGGGGTAGAAAACTTTAAGTCCGCCTTCACTTTAATATTGTGCTTTAAGTATCGATACTTGCACAATGAACTTCATACACCGGTATATTAAATTTCAAGAAAATTTTTTTTGCAGTCATTAATTCCACTCTGACAACGAGTATGCATAATAATCACTATGGAACACGTACTTTAAATCACTGGCACACACTGATATCAGCAGATATAACCCATGCATAGACGAAGATATCACCATTAAAACGACAGATTTTTTAGCAACAGCACTCATCGGGGAGAAAAAAATTAATAAAATATGTTGGCCACCTCACATTTTTTGTTTGCGACGTATGGGCTGAGATATCTCTTATTCGAAAAATTAATTATTCGGGTATCGTCACGCGCTAAGTCATTTTGTGTACGCGACAGGAACATTTAAGGTCGTGTGGTATGGTGAAATTACGAAGACCAGATATATCAGCATTAAGGAAACACATTTTCTCGGTACAGCTCTCATTAAACAGAGAAAAATTAATAAAAAATATTAGCTGTGATACATTTTTCGTTTGCGAAGTGTGGTCAAATACGTAGGCACGTACGTGTGAGAAGACGTCCAAAGTTGTGTGAATTCACCAAACGCAAGATTTTTCGTCGACTAGAAATTACGAAAAGTCGAAATATCAGCATTACAGCGACAGATTTCCTTGTGGGGGGGGGGGTCATTTAGAGTAGAGTAGAGTAGAGTAATTTTTTATTGGTCCTGGGATATAAAACCTCCTAAGGACCAGAGCAATACAAAATAGCCGAGAAACAATATATAAAAGCGTGCCGAAAAACAGAGTAGAGAGTATAATGTAAATTAAATTTTAAATGAGGCGAAACAAAATCAAAAGAGAAAAATGAAAAGCGGTAGATTTTATAGTAGAAAGAGAGAAGGCAGGGACTGGGCATCAAAATGGCAGATCCGCAGCTTCCCAGACGTAGGAGGCTCAATCGAAGTCGGATATTCCGTCATCCTGGCAGTCGTCGAAGTCGTCTTCAAGAAGTGAAGTGCTCCGGGCATCGAAACACCTAGCGCACTCTGGAGCATCATCGTCAATCCGAAGACTGGCATCAACACCGGCAGCGAGATCGCCGATAGCAGCATCCGGGAGGTGAGGCGAGGATGAAGCGGCCGGTCGACACGACTCACCCGTGGTAGAACGACCACGAGGGGTACTACGGCCTACCACGCCACTCACACTGGAAACAGCAGTAGAAACAATTACATGAGCCGGCCGATCCGAAAGATGTGACGACGCTGGGAGAGCTGCGCTACGACTCTTCGCACCTGACGAACTCGCTGAGACCTCCGGCATCAAAGCAGCAGCAGGGACAACAGACGGCGAAATAATCCCGGTGACAGGCCCCTGTGAGGCCCCGGGGATATCTGGAAAAGTGACAGCACCGGTACCAGTTACCAGCCGATCAGTGATTATACGGGGCGCCCCATCGCGAAACACAATCCGGAGCCCCCTCTCTCCAGCGCCCGAACGAGCGGCCAACTCCGAACGCAACCGCCGGTAAGCAGCATCCTGTGCGGGGGTGCGGTCACCACGAACCACAACTCCCGCAAAATCAGCACTTTGTTGAAGGAGGCGCGAGGCCCGAAAAACAGAAAAAACTGCATCCGGCGAAGGCAGAACGACCTTAAGAGGCTAAGGGCGAGACGGGCCAGCCGCAGCAGCGGCGCGAGCAGCAGAACCAACTCGGACCGCGAGGATATCCTCGCGGTCCGACTTGGAAAGATCGAGAAAAATGAATAAAAAATATTGAACCTGGCAGATTTTTCGCTTGTAATCTGTGTTTTGAAATATTCGGGTTACAATTTAAAAAGAGCCAGTGAGTGGCCATCTTCGGAATAAATAGAGTAGCAGTATTGCTCATCGCACCAGGAGTAGAGCCCAGTAAAGATCAGACATAAATGGATATGTGTAAGCAACATAATTTTCTTTAACTTGGCGTCTTGATCATAGCAGATGTAAGCGTGGCCTCATAACTTCCCTCTCTCCGCGACGATTTGAGTTACCAATGGTCGACAGCTATTTCGAGAAACAATATTATGCCAACTTGTTGTGCGCCATGTATGTGCCCTATTATTCGTTTAATGATTGCGATTAAAAATGGTATCATATTTATTGCATAATATAATCCCTTCTTGATAGTCGATCTACATTAATATGTATTTTTTTAACCGTTTCTAAAATACGATATGTGTTAAGAATGTTCAGAGCACTCTTAAGTGTCAGGATGCCGTGAGGGGGGAAAATTGCCGGCTCGTTGCCGAATAAAGCCCTCAAATGCTGCTGGGTCGAATAATGTAACTCAACGTATTTAATCGAAGCCGTCAAATCGGCATAAAGGAGGTGCTCGCGATTTAACAGATAAATCACACGCGCTCGGATTTGGTGACTCGACCACGCTCGGATTTCGGGACTGGCCCGTCGCTTATGCTCAGTACGCACACGCTCGTTAACCAATCATTATCGAAATCGTCATCCTTATCAGATGGCGTCTCGGCGCTCACTCTCGTCCTCGACCCGCGATCGAGACTCCTTTTTATAGGTGCTCTCTCTACGCCCTATTGCGCATGACTAAACCGCCGTTGCCGTTTTGAAACGAAAACCCGCGTGTTTTTAACATATGGAATTAAGAAGTGAACCTACACTTGTTTCTGTTGCTATATACATATTATTTACCTATTATCACCTACAGGTTTTATTAGACTTTGCTTATATGATTTATGTTTTCGTTAATGATTGTTTGATGTTGAAATTTTCAAAAAATTTTGATCTGGGAGAACATTGTCACGATAAAAAAGTGTTTGGAAATGCGATTTTCCTTCATATACTTGCCGTACATTTCTTCAACTTTTTAATAGATATTTTACCCCGAAGAAATCTTCATAATTTACTTGGAATTGCCGGACATGCATCTTAGGACTGATTGTTTTGAGAACTACTGTCTTCACAGGCTTGTTTCTCTCCACTCTTACCAATGTCATCTATTTGTCAAAGTGTTTTTATATATTTGTGGCTATGCCATTTGTTCTAATTTCAAAACTGATAGTCATGAAGCGACGTGCGAGAATCTCAAGATTCAATAACCTGTCGCAACCGAATTGAGATAATGTGAAAACTTGACAGTGAAATCCAGCAACAGGAGCAATTTTGGCTAATTTTGCTTCGTCATAGAGGAAGCTTTGATTTCATGAAAAAAATTTTTTTTTTTCGAGATTTTCGTGTCAGTATGCTTGGAATCAGCTAAAACGTCGAGAAAAATGGTGTGTGCGTGTGTGTGTATGTGTGTTTCAGCTACCGAAAATACAATCGTCGATAGCTCGCGAATGCCATGATCGATGGAGCTCAAATTTGGCACTCAAGTACAGCATTAATTCCTCTTCAATTGCTGTAATTTTTGTGAAAATATATCTATGTATACTGATTTTATAGAATTTTGATTTTTTTGTAAAATGACGCATACTCTCCAATTTTCGTAAAAGTTCACCGATATGGCTAAATAGTTATTTATAACTAGAGAGACGTTAAATGCTGTTTGGTATTAAATTTCGACAAAATCGGTAAAGCGCTTCGGATTTTATAGAATTTTGAATTTTCGTAAAAAATCAAAATTTTGCATCTCTATAAGGACCCCGAAATCAGTTACATTACTTCCTCGTAGAGGTTTGTTAGTACGTAAAGAGCAAAATTTAATGAGGAAGCACTGTGCAAAGATCTACTTTGTTTTTTATATTGAACGCAAAATTCCAGCTCGTTTTGTCAAAGTCGAAAAGCTGTCCTTGAAATCGACATATTCTTGTACTTTCTACTTAACGCATCGCCATATTTGTCTTTGAGTTCTCCAAATATTTATTACAAGCATAAATAGGCGATTATTATTTCACACAAAGTACTTCAAATAGCTCATATTAATTATATCTCGCATCAAGTTGTAGCCATTAGACCGATTCCGGAAATAGCGCGATGTATAATAACTGAAGTTACATCACGTTTAAATCAGGGATGGGCAATTTGTATTTAACCATTTTTTTAAATACAAAATGATTTTCCACTCATTATTTATTTTTGCTTAACAAGATGAGTGGTTTTTCATTTAATATTTTTTTAGGTATAAATAACGACTGATTTTGCATTCACTATTTGTTCAGTTATAAATAATGATTTTTTCCACTCATAATTAATTTCGAATTTAAATGATGAGTGGAAAATCACTCATTAGCTTTTGAAATTTAAATGATAAGTGGAAATCCACTCACCATTCATTTCGAGTTTAAATGATGAGTGGAAATCTACTCATTATCTTTTCAGTTTAAATGATGAGTGATTCCTTACTTGGCATTCAATTCATGAAGATTACACTAAGAGATATTGGCCCGTCTATTAACTAAAATTTGAATTGAAGCGGAATGGAGCAGATACCATGAATATAACAAGAATAAACATAACTACTTTATGAATATCTTTTTTATTTTGAGCACATCACAAGTTCATTATCAATAGGCCCAATGCCAATTAAGAAATAAAAGTGGCGAATCGCCCGGTTTTTTGGAAATCCACTCATCATTTGAACTCGAAATAAATGGTGAGTGGATTTCCACTCATCATCTAAATTCGAAACGATAATGAGTGGGAATCCATTCATTATTTAAACTTAAAATGAATAATGAATGAAAATCACTCATTATTTTAAGCAAAAATAAATACTGAGTGAAAAACCATTTTGTCTTTAAATCTTGTGTTTAAATAGTTTTTCATTTGAATGTGCCCATCCCTGGTTCAAGTATTGATATTTTGCGCAAAACGATAATAGTTATTCAAATTTCAAATTTTCAGCTGCCTAATTGTTTTGGGTTAGAAGTAAGCACCTTATCAATCGTCTTTGGTACCTATTATTAGTAATTTATAATCGTTAATTTTATTTAAAGAAATATGGATGGTCCTCCCCACAATCATTTTAGTAAGGGTTGCTGCAAACTACTCGAATTATATTGACATGTTAGAATAAGTACTGCTTTACACCAACCTGAAGATAGCCTTGAGTGATAACTAAGAAAATTGTAAGAGCCAACATGATTGTTTTCTCTACACTGGGCTGGTGTGGCCATAGACCAATGACTGATAGAAGTAGTCTTGTAGGCTTATAGTATAAGTCCAAAGCGAAGTCCATCGTGACTATATTATTCGGTTCTCGTAAGTATACTGTAAGAAAGTGGTTTCATTGCAGTAAATTCAAGCGACATCCCACGATTCACACTAATTATGCATTCCCTCAGAAGAATCATGCACGATGCAAGTGGTGCCAGTTTGTAAGTCTAGCATTCGACAAATCTAATATACCTTCTGAGTATAATTACTAACACGAGCAGAAATTTACATTTGTAATGAAATCGATAAACAAAGAGACGTGGAATAGGATATTTCTTTTCACCGTTTCGAGAGTTAGTCAGTATCATAAGATACATTGCATCACGATAAGTGTGATAATAATAGACGCTGTTGTTGCAAATGATTCATTCTCATTGAAGTAAGAACACTTATATTATGCGCTTTTCGAATAATTTCTTCGTTATTATTACCTTCCATGCATTTTTACCTATAACACGTCAAAGGGATCAGTTATGACGTATTATATTTCAAGTTGCGATAGTGGTATAACCGCTGTTCCGGTACTCCACCACATCGACAGTACCGCACACCGATACTTAATGAATATACGAAGTAAGTTGTCTTATATTTCGAAAAAATTATTTTTATAACACAAGTGCTTTACTAAAAAAAAAAAATTCTTAGAAGTTTCCATCTTTCAACAAAAAAATTGATCAAAAAATAACGGAAATCATATGAGACAAGTGCAATAGAATTAGTAGTAATCTTAGTACACATGAAGTTAATGAACGAAGTGGAGAATCACTTCTTAATTCCATGTGGTATTTTGGAAAATTCCACGAGAATACTTCTCAATGTAGAACAAGAATCAATTAAAGCTGACCATGTAATGGAAATAAAATAGAATATTATTTTTTATCATTCAACAATTGAACAATAGTAGACTTATATAACGTAATAAAACGTGACATGCTATATTTTCATAAAATAGTTGTCTTCCATGATCAATTAAATTGGTCAAAGTAGAGGGCAAAACTATGACGTCAAATTGTTAGCTATAATCAATAGATATGTTACGTAATTCACGTTTTGGTCATCGGAACATACATATATTGGGCCTCGATTCAATAGACAAGTCAAGAGGTCCATAAACCTAGACTTTCATGATACGTAAGGTGCTTCCTCGAAAACTCGGACAACTCTAAGTGGGAAGAAAAAGGAAAGATTATTCACATAATTAAGGTCCGATTATATCTAATATTGATGTATATGATGTTTTGAAGACACCTTAAATTATATTAGTGACAAAAGCTGACCATACAGTGCTTGGATTATAATTTTAACGTTAGTGTTGAATAATATAAGGTCTGAAACTAATCAGTGACAATTATAATTTCGCCGAAAATTATTTACATACGCTCATTAGTATGAAATGTTGAGCGAAATGCAACACGTTTTTTGTTAAATATATTCCTCACTTCACAGAAATCATAGAGTTCCGATATCTATTTGTGATCTTTTTTTTTTATTCATTAGATAATTTGTATTAAGACGTTTCATTTTCACCGAGTAACCAGTGCATGGTAAGTTCTTCATAGTTTGGATGATTCTCTTTTTGGATCCTGGTTTTGGATTCTGGGGTTTCTCACGATCATTTTACTGAACCGTGGATGGTAGCTATTGAAAGGAAAGATCGCACGCTAATTTTTTGCACGCCATATCAGTGTACTACTGATGTCTACTATCTAGATGTATTTTTCTAGCTTCATCTAAAATACCACGTAAAATGTGGTAGTGATCCGACTCTTTAGTTATTTGTTTTATACATATGAATATTCCTATTATTTATACTGCACATGTTTTATATGATTTTGGATATATTTAATTAATTTTCTTGAAGAAATGGAAATTAAACCAACTCTGAGTCCTGGGCTACATTCATTCACCTATTCACTTCAGTCGATACGGCTTAATTTGCTAAACAGAAATTTGCCCCATAGATCACCCATCGAGGTCAGATAGCTCGTATACTACTCGTGAAATTCGTTTCGAGATCCTGTATGACTATTTAAATGAAGTCGCCAAAGTGATCTCCAGTGTCAATCGTCCTGGCCCGTTGACGGAGATTTTAGACTTTGGATTGATTTCGAAAATCCTCGTCGTGTGCGTACGTAGAACACTTCCTCGTCGTAACGAGAAAAATGAAAATGGGTCGCCGCCAAGTTCGCGAACGCAGGGGTGGTCTGTACGAAATTATGATGCGCTGTCATGTATATAAATCGAAATTCGTGCAGGTCGTAATTTCAAAGTTGGGGATTTCCGTCAAGAAACACGCAGATAATGGTCTTGATCACACGGTTCACCGATCCGATATTAATTCACAATAGCTTTAAAATGCTGAAAATCTACGGGTTATCAGTATTCCAGTTCGTGCCGATACACTAATAAGCACGTTTTCTACAAGTATTAATATCAGCGCAAATTACTTTCGGAGGAAGAATCATTCGTATTTTTTCGTGACACTATTTAGTCCGAATGCTTAGCGATATTCGTTAGTTTTTTTAATTGCGCATTCGATTTTCAATGTCGATACATACTTGAGAAATTGAAAAGTGTATTTCCTTAAATCTGATTTATTTACATAAAGGATTTTTCGATTAGGCGCGTTTAGTATTTTTTATAACATGTGTCAATATATTTCCGTCCTAATAATGATCGTACGTTGACTACTTGATCGTATAGAAATGATGCATTGTTTTCGTGATCATATTTCGATTTAACTTGGTAGATATTTTATACAGTTCAACTTCATACTGTTTGCATCGCTGCTATAAATCATCATTTTCTGCATCCGCGACTTCCAACGTCATTATATTCACCGAACCTCCAAAGCTTCGCAAATCCAGGGTTTCAACGATCATTTACAGTCCATTGCATTTAATATTATTGCGTACTCATTATACATTCATTGAATTAAAAATCATTGTTTGTATTTGTTTATTTGTAATCGTAGCGTCTTATTTCTCTATTTATTTGCGATTGCAACATCCATGAGGAATGTCTTCAACGCCGATGTATACTGGAATATGCTAATTATCCTTGTGGCATGTAACTAACAAACTGGTCGGGCTGCCCGTGAATTGTTTAATGATAGCCAGGCCGTAGATATCCCGACGGAACCGAATTCCGACGTCTGCACGATTATTGTAGAAATTCCGATGCATACACTAATCGCAATCGTCACGATGCTGGATGGCCTCATGCTCAAGAAAACATGCATCATCAAGTTTTGGATGTCGTGCACGTTGACGATACGTGAAGCACGGGGAACGTTGGACAACGGTTCTGAGCTCTGATGCCTAAGAACAATCGACTACGATTTAAAGTCATTGTTTGGCGAAGAGTCATGGGAAATAGATTGGTGAGTATAATTTTGCAACTTACAACGGCTGAAGAACTTAGCACTCGGCAAATAAAGGCTTCATTCTTATTCAACATCAATTTCAGTGAAATTCCGTTTTCGATCTTATTTACGAGAGTAATCTGTACCACGAAAATATTTTTGAACTTACTCGGATTTTCAAAAACTAGACTGAATTAAGATTCTTAACGTCTTAATTAATAATATAATTAAGGTCTTCTTCTCAAATTATTACGAGTTAATTCTTTTCTATTAATGCAAAGAGCCTTACTTTCATTGCCATTCATCTGTCTCATTAAAAAACATACCGAAATACCGGACAATCTTGTGTAAATTGGGCCGTTCTTCCTCCCGAATTGCATGTGCGGTCAGGCCTATTTCGACTTTCTGCAGAATTCGCTGCCAGATCTTTTGGTACACATGCTCAAAGAAGTGATGAATGAAATAATATTTCAGCAAAATGGAGCCCCCCACACTTCTCGCGGATCGTACATGTCTATCTCGTCATCGAATGGTCAGAAAGGATAGGAAGAGGTGGGGACTTCTCATGGACATCTAGATCTCTAGACATAATCTCTATCGATGTCGTTTTGAGGGGTTGTCTGAAGGAAAAAGTTAACGCTGAGAATCTGATAAAGGAAACTAACGAATTGAAGTGTCGCACAATTGCATCTGTCTCAACTATCCCGAATGCTTTAGTGCAAGCCGCTACGGAAAGTGTCATCGAGCGTGCTGTAATGTACATCGAACGAAATTGCAATGTATTCGAACAATTTCTGCAGTAATAATTTATATTGCTTGTGTTATTCATTACTAGAGGTGTGCGGGTAGCTCTTTTTTCGAGTCGGGTCGAGTCGAGTAATTTTGATTGTTATCGGGTCGGGTTCCCGGATTATTCGAGTGCTCGAATAGTTTCATCGTCCAGGAATTCGGAAGAACTGAGAACCATACAATGTGATACAATGTATATTTACAAACATTGAATTAAGTGCAGAATCGTCGCATATGATCTTTTCACAGGTGGAGAAAAACCGGTTCATACGTCATCTAGAAAAAATGGAATGTAAATTTACAAAATTTCTACGGTCTATACATATTAAATAAAGATATGTTAATCTAATTTGGCTTCCTCATAGACGAAGCTTTGTAAAAATCCAACAATTGTGAGGAAGTAATTTGCAAGGTTCTACTTTAAGCGCTTGTTTTATCTCAAAATGCATCTTACTCGAAGTCTGACTATTTCTTATAAAAAACCGTAATTTGGGCCTCAACGGACCTAAAAATGTATCGCTCCCCAAATTTGGGAATATCATTCAAGAGACTTAAACAAAAAAAATGCTTTTATCACAAGTAAATATACATAATGCCTTATGCGAAAGATATTACATATAAACGACTACCATATTTATTTATTGAGACTGGAATAAATTGTTGAACCACTCTTATCTCAAGAGCAACTATCGATTACCACGATAGAATAGTTTGAAGTATTATTTTATAGTTTTATCGAAGTGAAATTCACGATTCAAACAAAAATTTACTAGTAAAATGCGCATTTTTCGTTGAAAAACATTAAAAAACTATCGTTTGAACTGTTTTTTGAGTCAATCTGATACGAACGAACGTGAATGTAAAGACTAGTCGTCGTTTTAAATTACATCCGGGTCGCATTATTGTTCCGTACGGAGTTATCAGAGTGCAGGCTAGATATGGTAAGGTAACTGCGGAATTAGATTTGTTTGTTTTGTCGGGAAATGGTCCACCACTTATGGAATGTCGATGGATCTGTGCATTAGAGGTGTCAGTCTCGGAATTATTGTAGGGAACTGTGGAATCAAAAATTAACTGGCAAGATGATGCGTGTTATAGGAACATTGATGATATTATTAGCGAATTTGATGCAGTTTTCTCTAACGATCTCGAAAAATGTACAAACAAATTTTTTTAAATCCATCTAAAGGATAATATTACACCGATTTTTTGTAAGCCTCGACCGATTCTCTATGCGTTGCGTGATAAAGTGGAGTTAGAGATTGATCGTTTGGTGAGAATTGGAATCTTGAAACTTGTTGAAAATAGTGATTGGGATACACCAATTGTGCCCGTTTTAAAACACAATTATCAAATTTGTCTATGTGGTGACTATAAAGTGACAGGAAACCCACATATTAAAATAGATCGGTACCCTATACCGCGTGTTCAAGATCTGCTGGCAACTTTAAAAGGAGGTACCGTTTTCACCAAAATACTTGTTCACAGAAGTCCTTAGTAACTATAACCACGCAAGTAGAGGAGGCCCAAGATCGCGAAACAGAAGGGGCGTGGTCTCCCCCTCCTTAAAGTACCCTCCTCCTCCCGCCCTGGAGTGCCTTATCTCCTAGATGAGCCCTCTGATTGGTCCCACTCTCTGCCTTCCCACTGAGAGTACGCGGGTGATTGGTCCCAATCCTTGTCCCCCCCCCTGTACGCTTGTGATGCGCACTCACCCCCACCTTCCCTTTCCTTTCTTTCCCACCCACGCTGTGAACCAAGATCGCGAGAGACACCAAGCGGTAGTGGCGCCGCCGGTGAGTATCGCCGAAACTCCAAGCGGTGGCCCAACATCGCGAGAGAGTCGTTGTGCGCTTGGTGCTGCGTCGTGCGGCCGAGTGAGAGTTGCGGGTGGCGCCACCGATGAGCGTTGATGGTAGGTTCAGCCTGGTGGTCGAGGATTGCAAGAGAGAGAGGGAGACCCGCGTGCTCCACGGTAGCCGGCCACCAGTCTACTGTGGCGCCGCGTATGAGTGTGATATCACATAGCGGTCCTGAGACCACGAGAAGCCCCCCACCCACAGCCGCGAACCCCCTCCCGTAGCGCTCCCACCCAGTGATGCCAGACGGGCGAGAAAAGTCCCTCGGCGGGTTTTTTCACCCCCCACTCTGCTGCCTGCAGGACAAGTAAATCCCGCGGCCCGCACGGTCGCACGACTTCCCCCACCCGTACGCCGCTGCTCGGTAGTGTCTTTTAGCGCGGTAGGCCACGCCCACCGCCGCTCGCCCTGCGCTATTATTTCTATTATGATATTGTTCACCGAACATTAAAAAAATTAACAAATAGCATAAATATTAATGTTTATATTTTTTTATCGATCGGGTACAGCATACATTTTTTTTATAAAAAAAAAAGAACAATTCACCTCGGATCGAATTGACGACCTCGTGATTATGAGTCACGAGCTCTGCTGTTGCGCTAACGGTCTTTTTCTGAGGATCCACAAATTTATGGCTTATGGAATGTTCAATATATGAATTAAAAAAAGTTTGAAGTAAAAAAAATTTTTTAAAGATTTAATTCATATACAGAATTTCAGAAAATATCATGGCTAAAATTGAACGGTGGCGTCGCTGGAAAAGAAATTATTTTCGATAATTATGCCGTAACATTCCGCAAATTTTGGTTATTCAGAGACCTTAATACAATGAATCATTCCCAAGATATAGCTACTTGAGTAAAAAATTGGAAAAACATTAATATCTCGCGAATTGATGTTTTTTCAGTATTTTACTCAAGTAGCTACATCTTGAGAACGATTCATAATATTGAGGTCTCCAAATAACCAAAATTTTCGGAATGTCATGAACTGCAAGAAAAAAAATTCATCGAAATCCAATTGACATTCTAAACCCAAATTTTACGGCATAATTATCGAAAATAATCTTTTTTCGGGCGACGCGACCGTTCAATTTTAGATGTATTTTTTCTCGAGTTCTATATATGAATTAAATCTTTGTTATATATTGAACATTCCATAAGTCATAAATTTGTAAATCCTCATAGAAGAACGTTAACGCAGCGGCAGAGCTCGTGACTCATAATCATGAGGTCGTCAGTTCGATCCGGCGTGAATTGTTCTTTTGTTTTATTAAAAAAAATTATGCTGTACCCGATCGATAAAAATAAGTAAACATAAATTTTTATTCTATTTGTTACATTTTTTTAATGTTCAGAGAACAATAGTATAAGAGAAATAATAGCGCACGCCGAGCGACCGGTGGGCGTGGCCTACCGCTACAAGTACGTGCCTACGACCGCGGCGCGCGAGAGAGGGAAGCCGCCGGTTGGGGGTAGCCGAGGGACTTTTCTGCAGGAGCGCCGGGCATCACTGCTCCCACCTTCACTCACTAGCGTGAGATGATCGGCGCGTCCGTATATTTGTTCTGCTCGCGCTTTTATTTCCTGCTTATCCTACGTTTTATGCTAAACGGGTTCGTTAAATAAATTAAGACATATATATATATGTTTAAATATTTTTTTATTTTTACATATATTGTTTTATAATAGTTTTATTTAATTTTACTGATGATATTATAGTTATAATTTCTATACATAAACCCACGCAGCCCACAATGTACTAATGATATTACGGTTACAATTTCTATATATATATATATGTATAACCCCAGCACCCACAACATAGAAACCAAACGATTAAAAACTAGAAATACTGTTTGTAAGATGATTCCAAGATATGGTCGTTATTCGTGTGTATAGATATATACACCCGCGCAGCCTCAAACACACAAAACAAAATTATTAAAACCAAAAATACTGTTCTTTAGAAAATTCGATAATACAGAGTACATGGTATTCGTGCTATTGAGTTTTACTTCATTGGACTGAAGTTAATTTTTTTTTTTTAGTTTCCAGCATCTTTTTTACTTCGTTCGTGATATATGGAATACAGAATACTTTCAATTCCACGAACACCACATCGAATAAATGATCGTAGAAAGAGGGGTCCAGTCTGTGTTGGACAGCGTTATGCAACGACCTAGTGTTTTGTGTAAAAAGTTCTTTAATTCGCGCTTCATTACATTTTCTACTGATTCATTAGCGGGGATATGAAAAATCAATTCTGCGCACAAAGTATTAATACAGATATTCACACTGGAGGCAAATCGTTGAATTCGTCTGAAGCGTTCCTCCATACAGACCGTTACGTTGCACAGTCCGTCAAACGATGTTTTTTGCATAACAACTGCTGGTGAATAATTACGCTTTTTTTTCTTCGGAGCTGGAGGGTCTAGCTGAGATTCCTCTTTCGTGTCATCGGTTTCCTCGGTGGTTGGATCTTCACTTCGACGGTCGAGTACGATGGACTTAGATCCAAACGCAGTGGTGAAGAAAATCTCTAAGGGTATTGTAAGGTAGGCATCGACTTTATCGGTCAATTATTTGTAGATGGAATTTTTGGCGAAGCATATCTCGGGTCTGAGACAATGATCGCCTATTCAGATCTGAATCCTTATATATCGACTGTAGCTGCTCAATAAATTTTTATAAAAATTCACTAATCAGCCACAATCGACGAGTTTTCTAATTAAAACGCGGATAATTGTGAAAAAGTTACGCCACGACCCGGGATCGAACCGGGAACCCCAGAATTCTAGCCTGGTGCGTTACCAATTTCGCTACCGTGGCCTTGGCGGAATTGATTCACAATTGATTTTAATTAATGTTTCACGTTAGATATTAACCTGGGTATTGATTGACTTCGACCGTTGTGAGAATGGTATAGTAAGGTAGGCATCGACTTTATCGGTCAATTATTTGTAGATGGAATTTTTGGCGAAGCATATCTCGGATCTGAGACAATGATCGCCTATTCAGATCTGAAACCTTATATATCGACTGTAGCTGCTCAATAAATTTTTATTAAAATTCACTAATCAGCCACAATCGACAGTTTTCTAATTAAAACGCGAATAATTGTGAAAAAGTTACGCCACGACCCGGGATCGAATGTGGCGTAACTTTTTCATGTGCGTCTGGAGGTATGTGGTGATAAGTGCACCATCTGAAATTCCGAAACGCAAAAATATTATGGACTTTCTATCTAAAAGGTAGATTTAAAGCACTTAACCGTATAGAGGTAAGTTTTTCGAAGAAGTCGTAAATATATTTTCAGATATACTTTAATCTACGGAAAATAGGTTATATCGCTAGGTTCCAAGATAAGTTGAGTGCTGTAGTGTATATTTCCAAGATTTCCAAAATACTATAAAAGCTGAAGTCCCCAAGGGTCTTTCCCTGAATTTTATCAGGACGCCAGGCGCTTTCGCGCCGGGAAAAACTCTGTTGGCTATTCGGGACCAAGCTGCTGTTGTCGAACTAGCTGCAGCCGTCAAAAATGTAGTGGGGCGGGATTCTTCTGGGTTCGTTCTCGTGCAGAAATCAAATTAATAAAAAGAGAAGATTTTCCAAATTTTACGGGAGTTACACAATATCAAAAGATATTTATTTATTTCTTTTAAATTGACAAAATAAAATAAAACAAAGAAACTTATTCTCCCACAAAATACTAAGGTTATGTTTCGATGACCTTCGTGAGCTACCGCACGCCCCGGCTCTCACCACTCGCACACACACACACACACACTACAAAATACACAAACATTCGAGAGAGAACGGGGTTTATAATAATTGAAATAACGGGAATTTATTAATTTATCCTTCGGGATGGCTCTTTTCAGAGGACCCACCGGACTTTTCTACGAACAAAATATCTAATTCATGTATCCCGTAATCGACCGGTTCGATTCGGGAATACCTGAGAAAAAAATTCTATAACCGATTATCAACTCAAAACAATTGCGCGCTTCTCCTCTCTAAGCGACGCAATCGCAACCGTCTCTCTATACAACACGCACACGGCACGCGGGAACGAATACACACTCGACAATAATTAATCAGGACCATTTCAGCAACAAACACACTCTCCCCGAGAAAACTCGGCTACTCAGTCCGCCGAAAAGAAATTATCGCGGAACCACACACACTACCGACGGCACAATCGTTCCCGCGCACGACAATCAACAATAACTTATAGCTATGGCGATTTCCCGAGATCCACTCCCGACAGGTGAACAACAATAATAAAATAAAGACGCTAACGAACAATAGTCCCCGTAAGCCACACGAGACTTCCCCAAATAACCAATGAAGCTCGCGGAGTTCTTCCACGCGCGAACTATCGTCGATGCGGGATCATTAATTATTTATTTAATATTTCGGAATTTTACGACAACAACAAAACTAAAGAGGCGCTAACGAACAATATCCGTCGTAAGCCACACGGGACTTCGGCCAACAATCAACTGAAGCTCGCAGATTTCTTCTACACGCGAATTACCGTCGTTGCGGGGGAATTTATTCATCAATTATTATTCGAACATTTTACACCGTTAAACGAAAAGATCCACTATGAATGCCAAGAAGCAGGGCTTACCTCGCAATCCGCTGCAGCCGGGACGAAGCGATCACCCCTTTTTCGTCTTTTTGAAACAATTACATTTTGAGGCGCGGGAGTATCACGATCCTCGCTCAGTCAACAATCAAAACCTCTTCTCTCCACAACTAATCCTCGGAAAATCCTTCGAGATGTGACGCTCACGGGAGCACGAGCCTACTCATCCCTACCCTAATCAGCTTCGCCGGCGATCGGGCAGGCGGCCAACCCTAACTTTTCGCGATCTATTGGATATGGATAATAGTTGGCACTGGTGGCGCGCGAAGTCCAAATTGGGACGGGGCAGCGCAGCGCAAAGACGGAAGCGTAGACCGGTGTATGTCTACCGATTCGAAGGGAATGTAGAACTCTTTATGCTGGTTGATGTCCTCAGCATACTCTCGGAATAGGTGGCATCTTGGGAGTCTTCTGGTTTGCGATACAATTGATGAACGAAAACGAATACGCAGCGGAACTCTCCATAATCCTCGTTTCTCGGCGCACATACATAAGTAAAAAAAAAAAAATCGAGAATTAGAAATAATAATCGGGATTAATTTATGTCGGGCCCTACGGATCTGTCGGGAGTCATTGTGGGACGAGGAGCTTTTGTAATAATTTAGAGGTGGTAAATTTTACGACGTTACAGTGCACTTACGGCTAATGTGTTTTTATAAGCAATAATTTGGGCCAGGTACGTCTAAAAGGTATGAAGGGGTAAATTTACCTCTTGAAACCCCTCAGCAAGTTGGAAAATCTTAGTCATTTTCCTATCTAAAAAGCTAGCTTCAACCCTCTTAAATGTATGAGTAAGACTCTTGAAGAAGTCGAAAACACATTTTCAGATATACTCTAATCTCCGGGAAATAATTTATATCGCTAGGTTCCAAGATAAGTTGAGTGCACTTACGACTAATGTATTTTATAAGCAATAATTTGGGCCACGTACGTCTAAATGGTACGAAGGGGTGAATAGTTTTAATCCACTTAAATGTATGAGTAAGACTCTTGAAGATGTCAGAAATACATTTTCAGATATACTCTAATCTACAGGAAGCAATTATATTACTAGGTTCTGTGATAAGTTGAGTGCACTTTCGACAATGGGATGTTTATGAGCAATAAATCACACCATGATTACCTAAAGGTATGAAGTAGTAGTCAAAGAGATCTGGTTAGAAGATTACGCGTGGTTTCTACAACGAAACTAGCAAAAAAAAAAAAAAATGTGTCATATTTGGACAGCGTCACTTGTCAGAATACTATGACTCTAGGTAGGTTCGTTAACGAACTTATAAAAAAGGGGGTTAACCGCTTGTTACCACGGCGACCCTTGAGATATTGTTACAGCGACTTCAATTGCTGACAGGCCCTTTTTTTCACATACTTTTCGCAGTAAGTGTAATGAAATGTGTAGGTGGTGGCGTATTTAGTTGAAAGTATAAAACTGCCAGAAACAGAGATTTTCCTTCAATTCTGTTTTGAGACGTGTTACTGTGCGTGTCGACTTTCTCGTGTCTACTCGTGTTTAGCGTGTGTCAAACAGTTTGTTTTTGTGTTTTTGTTGTGTTTTGTGTTTTTATCCGTGAATTTAAAAAAATGCCGTCCAACACGTCTCAAAGGTCGCTCGTGGAATCTCTACGGCGCACCGCGAGAGACGTCGCGATACCTACACGAGCGGTGGTTCGCGAATATCGCGAATTTAACCACCGCTCAATTACGGGCAGAGTTCGCGACTCTGTTCCGCCGCGGCAATCGGGACTTGATAACCGCGGCGTATGAGAGCGGAGCTTTCGACGCATCGTACTTGGCCCAGCGATGCGTTTGGGATCATCTCGCGTTGTTCGGTGGTCTTGTCCACAGACGGCTGCGGCGCCTCGTTCGGGGGATCGACATAGTCAACGGTAAGTTAATAATAAATATGTAGTTGGTACGGATGTGGTATTACATGGAAATGTAATTAGTTGCCTTTTGCAAGACATCTTTGAAGGATCAAACTCTATTTTTGAGACATTTCGACTCTGGTCAGAGTGCAGTTCTATTATTTATTCTATGCAGCAAAATTGTAAAATAAATATCATACTTTATTATTCTACGCGTATGACGACGGATAAAAGAAATACCGGACCGATGTGCAGACCGGTGCTTTATATTGTTTGATACGTCACCCAATACGTAGAATCACAAAGTAAGATGTTTATTTATAATTTTTACTGTATAGAATAAATAACTGAAAGTACCTCTCAGACCAGAGTCCAAACGTTTTAACTAGAGTTTGTTCCATCAAACATGGTCGTCAAAAGTCGATTAATCACGTTTTCAGGCAAGTAATAATGCACGACAACGACGACGACTCAAGCTCGACTTCGGATTCCGTCTCGAGCATCAGGGTCATCGACGACAACAATGACGACGACGACGACGACAACGACAACGACGACGACGATGACGACCCACGCATGGTGGTGGACGATGCCCCCGAGTCAACCAGTTCGGAGGAGAACGATCCGGTGGAAAACGTCTCCAGTGTGGGTAGCTGTGACGAGCGGGAAGAGAACGTTTCGGGCGATTCGTCGGACGATGTTTCTCGTCCTCCCGAGGAAGTCGTCGTCGAGGAGGAGGAGGATAAGTACTATTTCAATTAAAAGTATTAATATTCTATTTATCAATACAATTGATAATATTATTATTTTCTCGTGTAAAGGGTTCCTTGCCGAGGTAGCTCTCGACAATCGGCGTCAAGATGCGTGGGACATACCCCACGTAGCTAGGGGCACTCTTGAGGGTACTCTTCCCTCAGGCTGAGGCGTATGACGGGCATCATTACATTCAAAACATGCCCAACATACCCGAAAGCCCCGAGTCTCCACCACCTCAGGACAGAGGAGCGGTACTAGACTCTGAGGGAAAGAGTGGCCTTTTTAACAAGAACGGTCACCGAATATGTTCCCGCGTACTTTGACGCCGAAGGGGTTATCAGCGAGGAGTCCGATGACTACGACGACGATGAGGACTTAATATTCTTAAAAATCCTCGAGGCGACTGACGGGGTGGGGGAGGAGCGAAACGACCTCGAAGGTGAGACTATCGACGGTTTCATTTATCCCGAAGAATTGACCCGAGTACACGAAAATCGTGTGAACAAAGATCGAGAATTTAAAATCAATCAAGTGCTGCGGACAAAAGGCCGCGGTGCTAAAAAACAAATTTTCGTGAGTTGGGTGGGATACCCGTCAAAATTCAATTCGTGGATACCTGCGTCAAACGTTCAGAACATCGCATGAATACAATTCAAGACGTGGATAATTTTTTCCTCATACTACCCAGTAACAGCAGTATGAAATATTTCCCGGACAATACAACAACGCACTTTATCACCCAACTCAAGAGGGAAATTTCGTTGAAAGGTCAATGGTGCGTGGGTTTGTCAGAAATTCATATACCCTGCAGGATGAGTCATCTCCAGGAAACCGAGACGGAGATGAAATGGACTTTTTGTGACACTGAAATACCGATTACGGAACGTGTGCCATACGGATTGTACAAAAATCACGAGGAGCTCGTGTTTCACATAAACCGATTAAAAGGTCTACGTGAAGCGGGCATACCGATTGTAAATTTAAAAAATGCAAACACTTATGTGTCTATCGATGTAACGAAGAAAAGCACGTGTGCCGATAATGTGCTAAAAATGAGTCGGAAATTACAACGAATATTGGGCTTCGAGAAACGTTTGCTACCAGCGCCCGATCGAGAAACTCCTGAAGGCATTCATCTACACCTGGAACATGGTGTAGCGCGATGGGCTGACGTACCCGCTTGTATAAACCGAGCGCTATCTCATCAACTTTTTGTATACATAGATATTTGTGCACCCTATACCGTGGGAGACTCTACTTCGTATAGTTAATTTGGATACAGAGAGATACACATACGGCACGACGCAAGTGAAATATTTTTCAACACCGAATTACATACCTCTAATGAACAACTGCTTTCACTCTATTGAGATAGATATAAGAGATGATCTGGGTAAACCTATAACATTCGAGTACGGACCACTGACGATCACTTTAAGAGAGTGTGATAAATGAAAAAACATTACGATGAGTGTTCAAGACTCAAGAAATATAAGAGCTGATTCAGAGGAAACAGCGTAGATTCGCGAGTGGAACGTTTAACCCAGTAGTTCTCTGGGGAAAAAAACGTGTTTATCAGATAGAATGTAGCTATGGTGGCTCATTATACGGCATTATACGAGAATCAAATTAGTGGCGGTGCTGGTGGGCGCATACATAATGTGTATGTTGGATTCCCTCATCAACGTGGTCACGGGATCGATAGCTTCCTCGGTGGACTCTTCAGGAGTGTACTTCCACTGCTGAAGAAGGGGGCTAAAACTATAGGAAAAGACGTTCTTCGTATCGGTCTGCATGTGATTGAGGACGTGAGCGGTCACAAGAAACCTTTTAAAGAGTCCTTGCAGCAACGTGTTGTTGAATCAGCTGATAATTTACAGAGAAAAGCTGAAGAAACAATTTCTCTTCTCATGAACGGCTCGGGATATGATACTACAGACGTGAGGAGAATGATGCAGTCGTTAATGGGATGCGTACGAACACGCATGAAAAAGCGGAAAAGTCGCGGCTCCATTTCGAAGAAATCATGAACTATAATGAAGAAGAGGAGGAGGAGAGGGGGTAGCAGAAAAACAATTGTGAAGAGGAAAAGAAGGAAAAGTGGGAAGACCGTCAAACGGGCGGTGAAGAGAAGAAGGAAGAGGAAATCGAACGATATCTTTGGTTGAGTTTTATCAATGTCTTTCTTGCACACGCACTCTTGCGAGTGTATGAAGTCAGAGCTTGACTAGTTTACTATACCACCAACACAAACAGCTATAGAAGGCTCGCAATGGGTCTACTACGAACCCGTCTCATCTCTCTCGGACGATGGTCCACTGGAATATGTAATTCCCGGTCATGGAGAAGAATACCTAGATCTGGCTCATACAATGATTGGACTGAATGTAAAAGGCAACGCTTCGGCCAAATCAGAATATCAAGTAGCACCCATTAATAATTTTCTGCATAGTCTTTTTAATCAAGTCGATAGATATTTCAATCAGAAACTTGTCGCACCACCCAACAAGGCGTATGCCTACAGAGCATACATTGAAACTGTTGAATTATGAACGAGCGGCAAAGAATTCACACCTTACACCAGCTCTGTGGTACGCCGACAACGCTGGCTGGAATAATGGTATGAAAATGCGCCAAAAGCATATAAAAAATGGTAAAAATGTTTATATGATTGGACATTTGCACTGTGATGTTTGTAATTAGGATAAATTTTTGATAAACGGTGTGGAAGTGCCATTACGACTCGTACGCTCAAAAGACGATTTCTGCCTCAGGGAGCTGCCTGTGCAAGGAGTGACACATAGTATACAAATAAACGAAGCAACGCTACTGGTGCGACGAGCAAAAATTGCGCCTGGCGTACTGATCGCTCATGCTAAAATGCTCGCAAAAACTACGGCAAAGTACCCTATAAGGTGAGTGGAGGTTAAAGCTTTCACCATGCACAGCGGTATTATCGGAGATACTCTGGACAATGTTATTCTTGGATAATTACCCAAACGAATTATCATTGGATTTGTGAACAATCGAGCATTCAACGGAGTAGGATGTTAAATCCGTTCAACTACCATCATAATTCAATAAATTTTCTCTCTCTACGTCGACGGAAAGCAGGTACCCAGTAAGCCTCTTCAACCCGAGTTTGGAGGTAACGACTCTTGGGTTCACAGCTACCAAATTCTATACAGTGGTACCAGAATACATTTTCAAAACGACGGCCTCGACATAGACAGAGATGAGTACCCTAAAGTACGCATTTGATTGGACACCCGACTTGTCGGCCGGCTGCGTTCGTCATTGGAATCTCATACGACACGGCAGTGTGCGTGTCGAAGTACGTCTTGAAGAACCACTGTCAGCGACATTAAATTGTCTTGTGTACGCAGAGTATGACAATGTTATTGAAATAGATTCGGCGCGTCAAGTTATTACGGATTTTAGCGCGTGAGGGGGCCTGAGCCATACAGCATTCACCCTACCACCCGATACCATTGTTCTAGTGGTCATAACGGTGGCGGTGGTAGTGGTGGTGGTAGTCGAACCAGTATTTAAAGGACTCGCTGAGACACGCTCAGAATCAGTCTTCGAAAAACTCTCATCATGGCTATGATAATAGATATTCAAGCTCTCTATGGTATAGCTGGTGAATTTCTATCTAAGGAAGTAGCCATTACTTCGATCCACAACAAACACTACGGACACTGGCCTATCGAACAGCCCTACGACTTTGGGGAACTACCTAAAGAGATTCGAACGACCAACAATAATCTCACGTGTTACCATCATGGATTGGAGTGGGTCAACGGTAATACACCATTGAAAAAAGTCTACGCTAAACTACGAAATATGTGTCGATATGCTCTACGGATTTACACCCGTGACTCGCAAAAAGCTGAACTGTTACGCGCTGTGCTGGGACGTGAAATTATAAATCTGGAAGAGCTTAATGGACCGAGTTTCAAGAAAATGTCAATCAATAAAACATATTGCATTCATCGGGGTGTTTTAGAAGAAGATTCTAAAACGTGTGCTCTAAAAAATGCAGCAAAAATACGCTCTTGGCTAAACTTTAAAGAACTTGACGTCGTGAGCCCAATTTATTCGGAACCTATCGCCACAGCTACACTAATAAAGAACGAAAAAGGAACAACGATAGATACGAGCACTGACATTGAGAGCAACGAGATTAAAATGGAGCATAAAAATATCCCTACAAATATACACTCTAGTAAAGAGTATACATTCAAGGATGTTACACTCTCGTACGGCAGTCAAGAGACAAACACTACTTACGCAGGAACAGAGCTAATTAATGACGACGAGATAGTGGTTCTATTCCAAACAAAAGAAACATGATCCTCTACCCCACCAAGACGCTACACACTGAACCGACTGACACCTCCACCACGTAACAATAATCATCACAAAAAAATCATGAACAGTCTACAAATATCAGAAGCACTACAACTGATATCAGCTCAGACGAAAGGAGTCTTCCCTGCAGATCGCATCCCGAGTCGCTGGTCTAGACCTGCAGCATTGGTGCTAAACACAGACGAACACAGCCAACCTGGTAGACATTGGGTTGCAACATACGTTGACGAAAATGGTCACGGCATCTTTTTCGATAGTTATGGACTACCCCCGCTCGTCAACTAACACCATAACCGTTTACGCAGAAACACTCGAACCTACGAATGGAGCACAACGCCGTTGCAAGCCCTCAAGTCTCGAGTGTGTGGTGAATACTGTCTTATATTTCTCGATTATATATCTCGGGGTTATACTCCGAGGTTTTTTGTAGAAGTTTTTCTGCAAACAAATTGAAAAATGATTGTATCGTTGCACATTACTACAAACGACTAAAGCATTCAACTCAAGCGAAGATGAGGTAAAAGAAAAAATTTATAAAAAATACAAAACTTAATAATATAAGCGGCGGCGGTATATGTAACAGAAGAAAAAAAATGTAATGTATACAAACTTGTACTCCGAGGTTTGGGTATTACTTGTAAATGTAAATAAAACTAGAAAATGTATTTAATGCCTCACTGTTATCATTCGAAAAACCTATTCCTCCCCTACTCCTTATTGCTCAACGACATATGAATCATCTGTATATAAGCAGACGCTCACCGTTGAGATAAGTTAGTCGTAAAGAAACATTCCTTGCAGCATTGTCACAGGGCTTCTCTCACTCTTGCTCTCTCTCTCTCTCTGTGCAATGTTAGCGGTGAGCTTAATCTGCAACTGCAACGTGCATGTAATGCAGCTGTGCGCTTCGTTTTGGGGATTCGACTATGCGATCATGTTTTTGGGGGTCGTCGTCAGCTCGGCTGGCTGTCGGTGGCGAATAGACGGAATTACTTCGTTGCAGCTCTATTTTATTCGCTGGTCCACTCCTTCATATCTTGCTGAGCGTTTAGCGCCCCGTATGAGGGCTGATTCGCGTGCTGCTCGGGGTTCCACCTTCTCGCTTTCGACGCCCGTTCTGCGGACGACGGCCTACCAAAAGTCCTTTACGGTTTACGGCACGAACCTCTGGAACAGCCTTCCGTTGGCCGTGACAGGAGCTCCCTCTCTTGCCACCTTCAAGATTCGGTTCATGGACCATTTGCTTGCTCTCGAACGCCGGGAGGGGTGATCTGGGTTTCCCTTGCGACCCGCGTGTTTCTACTTTTGTTTTTGTTTGTTCTTGATTATTCTCTCTTTATAAGCCCATTTTTCATTCTCCTTACATTGTCTCCCCTTATTTAGTTTTCGATCTAGTTTTTACTCTGTACTCCGTGTAATGCCTTTATATATTGTTAATAGCCTATCTTTATCTTGCTCTGGTCCTTAGGGGGTTTTAATCCCAGGATCATTAATAAACTACTCTACTTTACTCTACTCTCTCTCTCTCACCGACATCTATGACAATGGATACCATCGACGGTATACTGATAATCGACTGCTCCAAGGATCCATGGGAACTCAACAAATCCGAGCTAGAATACATCCCAAAACCGGTGCTGTTGAAACATTGGTGCAAACATATATCCGTTTTGTGGGAAAAACTACCCGAACATATAAAAGCTGACCGCGAGGTCGCCTTATACCTACCATGCTATTTACACTACAAGCCATCAACCTTGAGGGAGTACGTCTATGGCCCGCCACCTCCACAACGCAGTAAAAGCAATTGATGTATAGCAGCGAGATAAAAACACCGCTAAAATAAATATTGTAAACATATAAACAATATATATAAATAAACAAATTTGTAAATATATATAATTATATATATAAAACGTAGGATAAGCAGGAAATAAAATCGCGAGCAGAACGAATATACGGACGCGCCACTCGCCCTGGTGGGTGAAGGTGGGAGCGCTATGGGAGAGGGTTCGCGGCTGTCGGTGGGGGATTCCTCGTGGTCTCAGGACCGGTTTGTGATATCACACCCATACGCGGCGCCACAGTAGACTGGTGGCCGGCTACCGTGGAGCACGCGGGTCTCCCTCTCTGTCTCGTGATCCTTGACCACCAGGCTGAACCAACGCTCACCGGTGGCGCCACCCGCAACTCTCACTCGGCCGCGCGACGCAGCACCGAGCGCACAACGACGCTCTCGCGATCTTGGGCCATCACCTGGGTCTTCCGACGACACTCACCGGCGGCGCCACTACCGCTTAGTGTTTCTCGCGATCTTGGTTCACAACGTGAATGGGAACGAGACGAAAGGGGAGGTGGGGGTGAGTGCGTATAACAAGCGTACAGGGAAGGGGCTGGACGAGGATAGGGACCAATCACCCGCGTACTCTCAGAGGGAGGGCAGAGGGTGGGACCAATTAGAGGGCTCGTCTAGGAGATAAGGCACTCCAGGGCGAGAGGAGGAGGGTACTTTAGGGATGGGGAGGGCACTCCAGGGAGGGGCGAGGGTACTCTAGGGAAAGGGGAGGGCACTCTAGGGAAAGGGGTGGGCACTCTAAGGAGGGGGAGGTCACGCTCCTTCTGTCTCGCGATCTTGGGCCTCCTCTACCCACGCACAAAGGGTTATTTGCCTATAATCGGTAGTGTTTTGGAATCCCATCCGCGCCTGGTCTTTTTCAACGGGAAATGGAACGAATATTGAGTAATTCAGATATTGTTGTCTATTTTTTCAATCATATCTTGATTGCTGGTTCGACTCGCACTATTCATAACGAAAGGCTGCGTTCTGTTCTCAGTAGGTTAAGTGACTGGGGTTTGTCCGTTAAAAAAGAAAAACGGCATTTTGGAAAAGATAGTGTAGAGTTTTTAGGATATGTGTTAGATCACGATCTAATATCTGAATATCTGAATTTATACTCAGTAATTAATATTTGAAGTTACGTGACTTCCGATGGTAACATCATTACCTAATACTAGTTACTCTATACGATACACAAGTTTGCAAGCAACGTGAAAACGCTAAATACTAATTTCTCTATACGACACACATATATGAATGTTCAAGAGAACGTTGAAGCTCCCAGATCGAAGAATTGTGTCGGAATATTAAAAAAGTCAAGAGAGTGTATCAAATCAAAATAGTAACGGGATATAACTATAATAAAATCTGGAATCTTCATGTAGAAGAAGAACTGTGATAGGCAAACTTACGCGTCTATCCCTTGTCGCTAGCTGCTGGAATGACAATATCGTAAACAGAGAGAGCGACAACAGCGCGTATACAAGGAAGCGTGTATACTGTCCAGAGCTCAAAAATAAGTGTGACGAGCTTCATCACCAATATTTAAAGAGCCAAACATTTTTTTGAAACCTTCTAACACTGAAACTAAGCGTTGGCCCACTTTCGTATTCTCGAAATATTTCGAAGCGAGCTACAAGCCGCTATGTAATCGAAGAGGTCTCCACGGGAAATCTTTTTTTTTTAAGTTGTATTTTTTTTATTTTGTATTCCGTCGTATACCTTCTTCAGGTTCTTACAATTTCCCTACTCCCCTACATTCCCTTCCATTTATTGAGTTCCCCATCCCTTCCCATTTTTATTGAGTTCCCCCCAGAGTGTTACGCGCAGTCACTCTTTCCTAATGCAGTACTGTATCACAGTTGCACGAAGGCACAAGGAAACTGCGAAAAACCTGTGCCGGTATAGTCAGCTATATTTTACAGACTTTCTGCTATATGAGAATACATCAGAAAGTCAGAAAAACTGCTTCCCGCTCAACAGTTAACGCGCAAGTTGGCGCATAGCTAAGCGGTCACCCATCCAAGTACTGCCCGCGAGAGAAGCTGCTTAACTTGGGAGACCGCCGAAGCCATACACCGACTGCGCACCCACTGCTGTCGGTATTTCCACGAGAAGTCTACAACGACATAGCATTACGGTATGTTGTAGTTTTGTTTCATACTACTCTCTCTCTGTCCCTCTCTTATGCTTTTTATCATTTTTGTCCGAAAAGATTTCTTTATTATTGAATAGATGCTTGGAACGTGATGAACTGACTGTTTTCACGAGGCGCCTTCACATCATTATCCATGATATTCGCCCTTTCCTTTCTTTTTCCTTGACCCTCATCCCTTATCAACAGACACCCAGAATCCGCCATACAATTGCCCTTTCAAATGATGAAGCAGTCAATGTTGCGATGGAACAGCAGCTGGCTGACATAATATGCCAGACGCAAAAACTTTAGATCCCTCCATGAAGTGAAAGAATTGCTGACGACGAAGAAAGAGGAGATATTTACGCATGGCCATGGAAGCTAAGATAGCGAAATAGTCAAGTGCGCGATTCCACTTCGCTAATTTTGTGGGATCAACATTCGTCGGGAAATTTGCGCAAAGGAAGATGCTCCACGGCGATGCCACTTTAAAAGTGTATCCGGGCATCGAAAAAAAAGTAGTCAGAAGTACCAGTGCCTTGTCGTGGCCAAACGTTTTGGTTGTATAAGTGGAAACGCATTCAATACAGTTATATCTTGCAACAAAAAATAATTTATTCCAGGCGTTTCCGATTACTTGAATTCTGATGGAAGGGCGGACGCAGGCGGAATACACCGCCGTATTCCGCATGATATTTCGCCCATTTGTTGGGTATTCCGGCAACGTCATGTGCGATTTTGAAATTGCACTGCATAATTCCTTGCGCTCTGTCCTGTCGGAAGTGGAGGTATTGGGCTGTCTTTCATTTTCGCCAGGAACCTGCTGTTTTTTATTCTTTTTGAAATACAAGATATTTCAGCCCCTACTTTTTTGAAGAGAAATATATTTTTTAAGTCTCTGCAGCGTGTTTCTGTCTCAAAAGATATCCGGTGCTTCCCGGGATCTCTGCACAAAAATCCGCCCGGAAGGGCAAAATCTTCTTCTGTCAATCTTTGAGTACTTTCAGTCGTACTAGCTCAATACGAGGACACCAGCGGATTTTTGTCTTCACAAACAATTAATGACAACAAACAACGCGGCCGAAGAGAATAATCATGGAGACTAGAGGTAAGAAGTAGAAACGGCTATGGGAAATGCGGTTCTCAAACGTTCGCGGAATCGTGGAAAATCTTTTCGACGCGGACCGAAGTAAAGTGAGGGACAAGTCGGCGCGGACCGAAGTGACGTTGGCGGGGACTGAAGTTTTTGAACGCAGCCCTGCGGTTTGTTGTTCCCGCTCAATATCTGTCATTCAGTAGGAGACGTAGTCGCTACTCCTAGTAGTCCTCGAGGACGTATCGTCCTCTACGTCCTCGTAGTCGTAACCAGTGTGTGGTTACGTTTCTGGTCAACCTGTGTATCGGTGTCGTGTAGTTTTTTGAGTTGTGAAAAGTTTATGAAAAAATTTGTGTTTAGTGCGTGTGAGACGGTAAGTATTGTGAGTACTGGACCGAAAATTACGAAGGTAAGCAATTTTTTACTAAAATTAATAAACGTGCAGTCGCGGCAGCTAGGTTATACTTGGTTGCGTATTATGTGTTTATTGTTTAAATAAAACTCTTCTTTAATCTTGTATTTGTTTCAGTTTTATTTGTTCCACATCCAGCAATGGGGAAACTCTGCGCTATGGAGTATTGTGACTCCGGAACGTATGGGCAGGTGAAGCGGCGCAAAGAATTGGGTCTCCGACGACTCTCACTCTTCAGTGTACCAAAGGTAAGCAGATATTTTTTGTAATTATTGTAGAACCTCAAATATTACTTGAAAAGAAGACACCTTAAACGCCTAGATCTTTTGCGTTGAGAGTTTTCGTTGCAAGTCAACTGGCAGCGGAACGTTGGAGTCAGCTCTTAAGACCTAAAACAGACTCCTCATGTCCCTAAAAAAGTGGTGAAAGTAGTACTTGTTATTGTATCGCTACTCTCGTTTCAAGCTTAAGATATTTTAGGTCCGTCATAATTGTTCATCTCTATATAATTGTCTGAAATATTACAAGACATCAATTCAATCGACATTTGCACATAAGAGAATGGGTTCGGTAAATTGAAGAACAATTTTAATAAACATAAAATAACTCAAGCTTGAAATTAGTGTAGCAATATAATACAAGTGCTACTGTCACTACCTTTTTCGGAACATGACAAGTATGTTCTGGGTCTTGAGAGCCGATTCCAAGCTTTTGCTGTCATAACCTTGCTCGCTGATACAAAGTAGGCCAAATATAACTTAGAATGACATGGGAGAAATTGTCATTGTGAGTATATATATTAATAATACATTGATGATGCTTTTTGTTGCAAGAGTGTTAATTATAATTTTATTTTCAGTGCCTGAACCAAAAACGCACATGGAGTGCAGCGATCGGACGTGCACTCACAGATAAGGACTATCTCTGTGAGTTGCATTTTGACAACAGAGATATAAAAAAAGTGAATAAGACTGGTGGAATGAAACCACATTATTCACTTCAGACGGATGCCAAACCAATCCCAACAAATAATAATCAAAGGGAAATGGACGAGGTAAGCACTTCTATGCAATATGCAATGAAGCAATATGCAAAGCAAGTTTACGTTAAGCCAGATATATTTCGAATAATTGCACCGTTACAACAAGGATGCAATGTGGAACCTTGAACATTGCTTGCTCATTAAATTTTGCTCTTTACATAGCAACCTCTACGAGGAAGTATTGTAACTGATTTTGGCTTCCTCATAGAGAAAGCTTTGTGAAAAGCAAAATTTAATGAGGAAGCAATGTGAAAGGTTCTACTTTGTATCCTTGTTTTGAATAAATGAATAAATCACGGGCTCATCTCATTTTTATTAGGCACAAACTTTTGTTTTTCTTTATTAACTTTTGTGAAGGTCATAGCGAAAATCTCTATTTTTTTTTTAAATTCAAAATGGTGTAAAATTTGAACGACTTTACCGATCACCACCAAATTTGGTACACAGCAGGGCTGTATGTTATTTTTCGTGTGTAAGACATTTCAGTTAATTTGCTGAGATTCGACGTGATTTATAGCAAAACTTTGATTTTTTACAAAATTTTAAATTCGATAAAATTCGAACCACTCTACCGATTTTGTCGAAATTCGATACCAAACAGCATTTAACGTTACTCTAGTTATAAACAACTATTTAGCCATATCGGCAAACTTTTACGAAAGTTAGAGAATTTACGACATTTTTCAGAAAAATTAAAAATTCTATAAAATAGTATACATAGATGTATTTTCTTAAAAATCAGAGCAATTCAATAGGAGTTATTACTCTACTTGCACCCTAATTTTGAGCAAGATCGGTCGCACCATTCGTGAGTTATCGACGATTGAATTTTCGGTCCCTGGAAAACACGCACGCACGCACGCACGCACGCACGCACACGCACACGCACACGCACACGCACACGCACACGCACACGCACACGCACACCAGGTGGCGGATCGGGGAATGCTCACTCGCAAGAGAGGGTAAGGCTGAAATAAAATAAGCCTCGCGGACCAACAGACTAGGGGAAGGAACCCCGAACATAAACCAAATATGGAAGGTGGTAGAAAAAACAAAATACCCCAGGTGGGTACCTCTCATGTAGAGAGTAATCCCACCGCTGGTTCCGATCGAGTGAAAGCCTCTATGGCCAGTGCCGGCCCCAGGGATTCTGGGGGGGGGGGGGGGGCAGCTACACGATCCAGGAATGGAAGGTGGTGCCATGGTGGCACATCCCAGCCAACAACAACTGGAAACCGCTAAAGAGGAGGAGGTATTTAAAAGACTAAAAAGAGACATGGAGAGCCTTGCGCAATTCATTCTCGAGAAGAAAAACTTGCACAAGGAACGCAAAGATATGTCGAGGAGTGCTACCAGGGCGCTGCGAGAGTTCGAGAAGGTGTGGCGGGATACCGTTAAGCCGCAGACATTGCCTCCCGGGGAGGATAGGGTGACCCAAACATCCCCTATCTTCCGAGCGTGGGTCGTGGAGGCGGCAAGCAAACGGGAGCGTCCCTCACCACCTATGGTACCGGCTAGCAAGAGGCCTCGCAACAGTGGGGCCAAAAAGCCACCGATACCCGAAGGTGGAACACTTGCGCGGCAACAACACCAGTCAGAGCCGGTATGGACCACCGTAACCCGAAAGAAGCCGAAAAAAACGGCTACCGCGAGGACGAAGGATTCGCGAAAGACGAAACGGGAAGCCCCCAATGCAAAACTGGGAAAGATAAGGCCCTCCCGACCCGATGCTATTAAAATCAAGTCATCGGGGGAAACGTCATACGCGGACATACTCCGGAAGGTGAGAGCCGCATCGGACCTCAAACCACTGGGAGAGAGAGTCACTCGCATCAAGCGCACTAGAGCAGGAGAATTGCTACTAGAGCTGAGAAGGCCTGGAACGTTGACCTAAGAGCTCCAAATCGTGGTCTCATCGGAGCTCAAGGAAGCGGCCGAAGTCCAGACTCTGACTCACAGAGAGTCCCTTAACATCGTGGACATGGACGAGGCCACGACAAAGGAAGAGGTGGTTGAGGCCATTAATGCGGTCGCCGGGCCAGGAATGGTGACTCTGGAGAACGTGAAACTCCGGCGGTCGTACAGTGGCACCCAGGCGGCCACGATACTGCTTTCAGCTGCAGCTGCGAAAAAAATGCTGCAAGCAGGGAAAGTAAAGATTGGCTGGGTGAATTGCCGGGTACGGCTGCGTGAAGCATCCTCGCGCTGTTTTAAATGCCATGACACCGGGCATGTCGCGAGGAATTGCAAAAGCGCGGTTGACCGGTCGAGGCTATGCTTCCGATGCGGAAAGGAGGGCCACAAGGCTGTAGACTGCACGAACGCAGGCAAACGAGCAAAGCAGGAAGGACCACAGAACAGCAATGGTTAAGGTACTCCAACTAAACCTAAACCACTGTGTGGTGGCATAAGGCCTGCTGTTCCATCTGGTCAGAGAAGTGAAGGCCGACGTCGCCATCATCAGCGAGGAGTACAGGGATCTTAGTGATCCTAACTGGGTAGCCGATACCACCAACAAAGCGGCTATTTGGGTATGTGGACCTCTCCACATATCCTACAAAATAGCAGCACCCCTACCCGGTTTTACCTGGGTGGAAGTGGCTGGTCTTAGGCTATACAGCTGCTATACACCACCTAGCGATACTATCGAGCAGTTCCTAAGATTCCTCGACGCCATTGTTGCCAGTGCAAGAACTTCCCGCCTACCCGTTGTAATCGGGGGGGACTTCAATGCATGGGCAACAGAGTGGGGCAGCGCGAAGACCAACAACCGTGGTCGCGCCCTCCAGGAGGCCTTTGCAACACTGGAGTTAGAGATTGCGAATACCGGAGATACGCCAACTTACACCAAAGGCGACAAGTCTTCCATAATCGACCTGACCTTCATCGACCCAAAATTGATGGGGGAAGAGTTGAAGTGGAGAGTTAGCAATCTGTACACGGGCAGCGATCACCACGCTCTCGTGTAGGAGCTCCAGCTGACCAGCGGAACAACTCCACTGCAGCGTCAGTGCAGGAAAAAGAGATGGGCACCTTCCACTTTCAACCAGGAGACGTTCATCTGTTTTCTGGAAGAAATAAGGGTTGAAGGAACTGCTGAGGAAAGAGCACGAAGCCTCTCACAAGCCATAACAGCGGCCTGTGATGTCTCCATGGCCGCGAAATCCAACCGAAGCGGTCGTCCACCAGTTTACTGGTGGAATCAAGACATCGCAAGAATTAGACGAGAGTGCCTCCGAGCTCGAAGGCGGTACCAAAGAGCAAAGAATAGGCCGCAATACCAAGAACTAAGCGCGGCCTATGAAACAAAAAGGAAGGAGCTCAAGGCTGCCATTAAAGTAGCCAAGAGGAGGTGCTGGCAGAACTTTTGTGCAGAAGTGGACCGCGATCCCTGGGGACGACCGTACAAAACGGTTATGACCAAGATCAAACCCAGGGGTAGCAGTGGCCCATCCTGTCCGGCCTTCCTCGACAGGGTCGTCCGCCATCTCTTCCCAAAACACCGGGAAAGGCAGCCCGACACTGGCCTGATGCCAGTCAATGATACGGAGCCGTCAGCCGTCACCGAAGCTGAGCTTAAGATGGCTGCCAAAAGAATCGCAGCCCGTAAAGCCCCCGGGCTTGACGGAGTTCCTGGCGTGGCCATAAAGGCCGCTGCGCTGAATGCCCCCGATTTATTCAGGGATACATTCACCGCGTGTTTGCGGGAAGGAATCTTCCCGGCACAGTGGAAGTTTCAGAGGTTGGTACTCCTCCCCAAAGGGAATAAACCCCCGGATGAGCCATCCTCGTACCGACCGCTGTGCATGCTGGACATCGCAGGCAAACTACTGGAGCGGGTGATATGTGCCAGGCTAGAAACTGTCATCCAGCTGGCCGGAGGTCTCTCCGACAATCAGTTCGGCTTTCGGGAAGATCGCTCAACAGTGGACGCCATTGACCGAGTTGTGACACTCGCCACCGACGCCATCAGTGGTAGTCGGAACACTAGGCGCATGTGTGCTGTAATCGCATTAGACATAAGAAATGCGTTCAACTCGGCCAGGTGGGATCAGACCATGGAGGCACTAGAACACCTTAAAGTGCCGCTCTACCTACGGAGGGTCATATCGAGCTATCTGACAGACCGAACCCTACTTTATGATACTGATGATGGCAAGCACTCCTACAACATCACAGGAGGCGTGCCTCAGGGTTCGGTTCTGGGGCCCCTGCTGTGGAACGTCCTGTACGACGGTCTGCTTAGGCAGTCACTTCCAGGCGGGGTGTCAATGGTTGCCTTCGCGGACGATGTTGCATTGGTCGTCGTCGCGAAGAGTATTATTAATGAAATACAGCATCTCGGTGATGAAGCAATCGAGGTGGCAGCCGACTGGCTGAGCGACCATGGGCTAAAGCTGGCGGCGGACAAGACCGAGGCGGTGCTCATCTCTCGCGCCAAAAAGAGAATCCACGCCACCTTCACAGTAAAAGATACAAAGATCAAGACGGCAGACACTGTCTGGTACCTCGGGGTCACTATAGACGTGCGGCTGTCCTTTAAAAATCATGTTTTGAACGCTGGCTCAAAAGCAGCGAACGTGGCTCGAGCGCTCGCGGGAATTATGCCCAACATAGGGGGACCCAAACAACCACGACGGTCCCTTCTAGCTACGGTTGTGAGTTCCGTAATACTTTACGGGTCTTCAATCTGGGCCAAGGCTCTGAGAAGCCACGCGAGTTACGGAGCCACTTGCCGACGGGCATGGAGGATAGCCGCGCTAAGGGTGGCTTGTGCGTGGCGAACGGTGTCTGACGCTGCTCTCTCTGTGGTCGCGGGACCTCCCCCCATAGACTTGCTAGCAACGGAGAGAGCCGAAAAGTACTGTGGAAAAAGGCGTGCATAGGAAGACGCCATCGACCAGGAGCGTAGCCAGTGAACCACAGGGACCACAAATGAGTGGCAGTGCCGATGGGATTCAGCAAGTGAGGGCCGGTGGACCCACCGCATCCTCCCAAACGTGTTGGAGTGGACGAGCAGGAATCACGGATTCGTCACCTTCCATCTGACTTAGGTGCTTACCGGGCACGGCTGCTTTCGCAGCTACTTACATCGAATCCACGTTTATCAAAGCGCGGAATGCCCAACATGCCCTGGTGTCGACGAAGACGTGGAACACGCTCTCTTCCATTGCCCAAGATTCGCGGAAGAACGGGAACGTTATCGGGCCGCAGGAGGCCCCCCGACTCCCGAGGGCATGGGGAGGAGCATGATCGTCTCACAGAACGGGTGGGACGCGGTGGTAACACTCGCCACGTCCATAGTTAAGAAGCTCAATACCATCCGAAGAGCCGAAGAGCGAAATGCTGAATAAACGATAGGACGGCCTTCTGAGGCGTAGACTGCCCCCCCGAAGTAACGCCTTGCGGCGGTTCCCGCGGGGGGTACAAGCAGTCGAGAGAAGGAACGTTTTAGGGGGTATTGCCATTAGGCCGAGTCCGTCATTACCCTTTGGGTATGCGTAAACGCATTTTTCGGTACCTCCTCTAAAATAAAAAAACACACACACACACACACCACGAGGGGAGGCTGGAACCCCAACGTGGCGCGTCCCCAGGTGGCGGATTGGGGAACGCTCTCTAGATATAGAGGGTAGGAGGCAATTAAAATACCTCCCGTGGACCAAACAGACACGGGGAAGAAACCCCGACAACACATCACCATGGGAAGTCCCTTAAAGGAATTACCGTTTAGGGTGCAGGGGTACGGATCCCCAGTACCGGCGTCGGATGGGAGTGCGAACGCGGGCCCCACGACGTCGTCATCCCACTACTGCAAGGAAATTTCAAGAACTATGGGAGTGGCACACTTGGCTCTCGTAGGGTTCAAAGCGACAAGTCAGGAGGAACAGCAGGCTTGTCATAACCGCCATAACAGGAGCGAGGCAGCCTTTGAAAGGCTCGGCAACAAGGTCGAGGAACTGGCCACGTTCATAAAGGGCAAGTCAAACGTCCACATGGAGATCAGGAGGCTTGCCGCATCGATAAAATCGAGCTACGACATTGCCTGCCGACCCGACATCGAGAAGACAGCGCCTACGGACAAGCCGACGGCGGAAGTTAAGGAGACACAGACTTCTCCGGGCCTATCTGGGAAGGAACCAATAAAAGGAAGATGACCCCGTCTCCAACCGTGAAGGACAGAGTCGTGAAACCAAGGAAAGGAGGAAGCCCGATCGAGGGATCGAGTATAAAGAGAAGCACGTCACCTCCCAGGCGGGAGAGCACGGCAGAAGACAGAAAGAAGAAAGGACCCAGAGCAGAACAACGTAGCCGCGACTCGCCCAGACCTGGCGGGACCTATGCGTCGGTGATAGTGCCGCAGACGGGACCCAGGGACCCTACAGGGTGGCAGACTGTGGGAAAAGGGGCACGAAAGAAGCCACGACCCCGACCGACAAAACCCAACGCCATAGTCATCAAGACTACAGGAGAGAAATCGTATGCGGACATCCTGCGGCAAATGAAAGGAGACCCAGCCATGAAGGAGATGGGGGCAAGCGTCACAAAGATTCGAAAGACTGCAGCCGGGGAGTTACTGCTGGAGCTCGACCGAACGGCACTCCGGACAACTCCGCAGTGGAAAGAGTCAGTGGAAGGTGTTCTCGGATCTTCAGTGGAGGTTAGATCACTGGCGCATGAGATCCAGATCGAGATCAAGGATCTGGACGAACTCACTACGAAGGAAGAGGTCGCGGAAGTCCTGGCGAAGCGGCTGGAATCGAGCAGTTTGACGGCGACTGTAGTCAGGTCCGTTCGCCAAGCCTATGGCGGCACCCAGACAGCGCTAGTTAGTCTCCCGGCAGAATTAGCCCGGAAAGCCATAGAGGTGAGCAAGGTGAGAATCGGTTGGGTTGTGTGCCGCATCCGGGAAAAGAAGTCCGTCTCGCGGTGCTTTAGGTGCTGGGACTTCGGGCATTTAGCGAGGAACTGCAAAGGCGCCGACAGGTCGAAGCAGTGTCTCAAATGCGGGGAGGCGGGACACCTCGCTAAAGAGTGCTCTAGAGAACCATGTTGTGTCCTCTGCAGTGGTAAGGGGAACACCGACCACCCCTCGGGTAGAGGTAAGTGTCCGGCTCTTCGGAAAGCTCTCCAAGAGGCATCGAAGAAACGAAGATGAGAATACTCCAGCTCAATCTCAACCACTGCGAAGCGGCGCAAGACCTCCTCTGGCAGAGTACACGCGAACAGAATATCGACGTCGCAATTTTGTGTGAACAGCATAAAAACATCGAGGGAGCGAAGTGGGTATCGGACACCCTGGGACGGGCTGCCATCTGGGCATGTGGCAAGTCCAAAATACAGGAAGTGCAAAGGGTACCGAGAACAGGATTCGTCTGGGCGAAGGTGGATGGCATATACATCTATAGTTGTTATGCCTCACCGAATGCACCGATCGAAGAATTCGAGAGACTCCTAGACCAGTTGGTCGCCGACGCGCGGACTAGAAGCCCTCTGGTTATCGCGGGAGACTTTACCGCATGGGCCAATGAATGGGGCAGCAGGGAGACAAACCTTAGGGGGGAAACCCTACTGCAGTCCTTTGCCCAACTTGATATAGTCCTGATCAACAACGGAACAAAACCGACGTTTACCAGGAGTGGCACAAGCTCGATCGTTGATCTAACGTTCGTGAGCGAAGGCCTCTTCACACAAGGCATAAATTGGGAAGTCAGCGATCTGTATACCCACAGTGACCACCAGGCGATTCTATGCTGAGTAAGGATACCCCGTAGCATCAGCAGAAGGACTAGCATAGAAGTTAGCCCGAGATGGAAAGCGAAAACGTTTGACGAGAGGGCGTTTGATACCATCATGGAGCAGAATGTGGAGATCACTGGATCTCCAGAGGACAAAGCTCGGCAGATGATGTCATTGATCACCGAAGCCGCGGATGTAGCAATGCCGAGGACCTCAGCTAGCAGCGGAAGGCCACCAGTTTACTGGTGGAACGAAGGCATTGCTGAACTTCGGAGACGATGCCATCGCTCCAGAAGGCTTTACCAGAGAGCAAGGGGGCGCCCTGAGTATCGGGTACTCCAGCAGCGCTACAAGCAAGCTCGGACAGAGTTCAAGGTGGCCATTAAAGCTAGCAAGCGGAGGAGCTGGGCGGAGCTATGCCTTGAAGTAGATAATGACCCCTGGGGTAGGCCATATAAGATCGTATGACCAAGCTAAAAAGCCCAGCTACGATTACGCCGACCAAACCGGAATCGCTATATAGGATAGTCTCGACGCTGTTCCCACAGCAGCGCGAAACCACGCACGACGTAGGACAACAAGTACCCGCCGAGGAGGTCCCACCAATCACGATTCAGGAACTGCTCGCAGCCTGCAAAAAAGTAGGGGATGCTAAGGCTCCCGGCCTAGATGGTATTCCGAACGTTGCCCTGAAGTCGGCGAACAGGGCGCGCCCGGACATCTTCCTGCAGGTGTACAACGCATGCCTGCTTGAAGGGTCTTTTCCGCAACGGTGGAAGAAGCAGCGTCTCGTGCTATTGCCGAAGGGAAAGGAGCCGACGTAAGAACCGTCAGCGTACCGCCCAATATGCTTACTGGATACAGCAGGTAAGATCCTCGAGCGTATTATATGCAGACGTTTGGAAACAACCACGGAAGGCGAAACAGGCCTCTCCGAAAGCCAGTTTGGTTTCAGAAAAGCGCGATCGACGGTTGACGCTATAGACCTAGTTGTGAGCACAGCCCGGGAGGCCATCGAGGGTAGAAGGTGGAGAAGGGGCAGTAAGAAGTACTGTGCGATCGTCACTTTGGATGTCAAGGATGCGTTCAACTCCGCAAGGTGGGGCTGCATACTAGAAGCACTCCAACACTTGGGCGTTCCAGCCTACTTGCTGCGAATCGTGAAGGACTACTTCAGGGACAGAACCCTGATGTACAACACGGAAGCTGGAGTAAGGACCTACAAAGTTACAGGGGGCGTTCCACAAGGGTCGGTTCTCGGCCCGACTCTCTGGAACGTCATGTACGACGCTCTCCTAAGGCTTCAGATATCGGAAGGAGCAAAGATTATCGGCTTTGCCGATGACGTTGCCGTGGTCATTGTCGGAAAACACATAGAGGAGGTAGTACAAACAGCAAATGAGTCTATCGAAAGTATCCGCCGCTGGATGTCGTCGGTGGGTCTACAACTAGCCGAACATAAAACCGAAGTTGTCTTGGTTACAAGCAGAAAAAAGAGGGAGACCATCACTGTCACGGTAGGTGCACGCGAGATCGAATCACGGCCATCATTGAAGTACCTGGGAGTAATGATAGACGCGAGGCTGCACTTCGATGAGCACGTCCAATACGCCAGCGCCAAAGCAGCGAAAGTGACAGCGGCTCTTTCGCGCTTAATGCCGAATATTGGGGGACCCCGGCAGAACCGGCGGAGGCTTTTGTCGTGCGTGACGTCGTCGATGCTGCTCTATGCGGCCCCAGTCTGGGCTAGCGCTATGAGCACAGAGTCATATAAGCGGAAAGCCGCAGCGGTCTACCGAACGAGCGCACTGAGAGTGTCCTGTGCGTTCCGCACCGTCTCATATGACGCAGTGTGTGTCGTGGCTGGCATGCAACCGATCGAAATACTAGCAGAGAAGCGGCAAAGAATGTACCGGCGCGGACGCCAGGAAAACCAAGCGGAACGGCGCGCGGTGTTGATGGAGGAAAGGGAGCGATCTATGACACAGTGGCAACAACACTGAGATGCGTCGAGTAAGGGAAGATGGACGCACCGATTAATCCCGGACATTGGTGGGTGGATCGACCGGAAGCATGGGGAGATAGATCACTACCTCGCGCAACTGTTGACCGGACATGGCTGTTTTCGGGCCTACCAACTGCGATTCAGACTGGATGACACCTCGGAGTGCCCAACGTGCCCATCGGTGGTAGAGGACGTAGAGCACGTCTTTTTCGCATGCCCCCGATTCGAGGAAGAGAGGGAGGAGCTTGGTCGACAGTTACAGACGGAGCCATCACCTGACACTATAGTTGTTCAGATGTTGTCATCCGAGGAGCAGTGGAATGCAGTTGGAAATTATGCAACTCGCATCATGAAAAAACTTCGGCTAGAAGAGAAGGAAAGAAGAGGAGGGTAGGAAAGACCAATCGTGAAGGGAGGGCTTAGGCCAAATGCGCCCTCGCGAAGTAGTACCTGACGGCGGTTCCGCGAGGGTTGTAGACGATAAAGTGGAGGTGGTTTTAGTGGGTAGGACCGTAAAGGAGGAGCCCCACACTACTGGCAATTCCGCCGGTGTGCGTAAATGCACTTTCCACCTCCGTTGCAAAAAAAAAAACACACACACGCACGCACGCACGCACGCACACGCACACGCACTGCAGGGGGAGTCTGTAAACCCGGAGTCTGTAAGCGCGTCCCCAGGTGGCGGATAGGGGAGTAGCTCGCTAGATATAGAGGGCAGCAGGGAAACTAAAAATACCTGTCGTGGACCAAACAGACTAGGGGAAGGAACCCCAAATAAAAAAACCAAATATGAATAGGCAAGATACGATGAACCTTACGGTGCAGGGGGTCGGATCCCCAGTACCGGCGTCCGTCTGGGGTGGGCAAGCGGGCCCCGGGACGTCGTCATCCAGCAACCGCAGTGCTACAGTGGTGGAAACCTTGGCCACGGTAGCATATAATGCTACAAGGGAACAGGAAAATATGGATGTTCAGTCTGACAGTCAAAATACAGGTGGTGTGCTCGCGACTTTCATCAAGGGTATCTTGAAGAGACCTACAGGAGACCAGATGAAGTTATGGGAGGATCTAGGCAGGGAAATCGTCAAACTCGACGAGTTTGTGAAGTCAAAAAGCAATGTCCATGGAGACATTAAAAAGATGACTGCATCCATTCGTGGCATGTTTAGAAAGCTTGCTCTAGAGGACCTTCAAGCCGCAAAGTCAGACGTGGTAGAATTAAGATCCACAGCATCGCAAACTTCCCCAAGTCTCACGTCATATGAGACAAAGAAGAGGAAATCCGCTGAGTCACCAACCGGGGCAAACCCAGAGCAGGCCATTAGAAAGTTGAAAAGGTTTACGCAAATTGTAGTGCGCGAGAAAAGAGACGTCTTTACGACTCCCTTATCCTCGCCAGTGGAAAAAATCGCTTCAGAGAACTGGACGAAAGTGGAGCGAAAAAAGAAGAAAACGGAATCATCGAAACTAAGACCCGCTAGACCAGACGCTCTGATTGTGAAAGCCAAGGAAGGATCTTCATATGCTGACATTCTGCGATCGATGAAAACGGACCCAGATATGAGAGATTTGGGTGCGTGTGTCAGGAAGATCCGGAAAAGTGCGGCAGGCTATCTTCTGATCGGGCTAGACCGTAAGTCAACGGCGGAAGCAAATGAATTCCGAGAGACAACCGAGAAGAAACTGGCGGCAAAAGCCCAAGTCATATGTAAAACAGAAACGAAAGTCCTTGAGCTGAAAGACTTGGATGAAGTCACGGAGAAGGCTGACATCGTGAGAGCACTTCAGACGGAACTTGAAGCGGGACAGGGTATTGGCGACTCTGTTGTCAAGACGCTGCGTAAGGCCTACGGTGGAACACAAACAGCGGTAGTTGTTCTACCAACGGACTTGGCTAACAAAGCTCTGAAGAAAGGGCGGATCAAAGTCGGATGGGTGGTGAGCCGTGTTAGACTAAAACAGTTGGCAGTGGTGAATCTATGTTTTAGGTGCCTAGACTTCGGTCACGTCGCCAGAGACTGCAGAGGACCAGACAGATCAAAGAAGTGTCTCAAGTGTGGAGCAGGAGACCATTTCATTGCTGAGTGCACTGCAAATGAACCGAAATGCTTGTTGTGCGAGGGCAAGGGTGACGACAAACATCGTACTGGCAGTTTCACTTGCCCGGTTTATAAACAAGCTGAAGAACTTGCCAACGCAAAGAAATGAGGATTCTTCAAATTAACCTAAATCACTGCGAAGCGGCACAAGATCTTCTTGCACAAGTGGTCCGAGAGCTGAATATAGATATAGCTATCGTGTCAGAACAATACAAGAATTGGGAGAACTCTCGTAATTGGATATCCGACGCCTCAAGCCGTGCAGCCATTTGGATTTGCGGAAATAAATCCATTCAAGGAACCCCACGAATACAAAGGGAAGGATTTGTTTGGGCTAAGGTTGACAACATATATATATACAGTGTGTATGTTCCTCCGAGTACTACATAAAATGAATTTGAAGTCACAATGCAGCTACTGAACGATGAGTCGAGAGGTCAACCACTGAAGTTTGTAACTGGGGATTTTAATGCCTGGTCCACAGAATGGGGTAGTCACCTGACTGATGATCGCGGGTATGCAGTATTGAGCACAGCAGCGCAAATGGAACTCGTGCTACTCAACAGAGGTTCAACACCAACCTTCAGGAGAAATGGCAGAAGCTCTATCGTTGATTTGACTCGTAGACGAGAGCCTTGCCTCCCGTGTCCAGTCATGGCAGGTCAGTGATACTCATAGTGATCACCAGGCTATAATTACTGAACTATCGTCTACGGTCCTACGAAACAGAAGTAAATCAGAAGGAACCCGTTGGAATGTTCGATCTTTTGACCGAGAATCATTCGCGGTGCTTCTGGATGGATATGATATAGAGAGAGGATCCCTCGAGCAAACTACAACCCAGCTGATGTCAGTAGTCTCCAAGGCATGTGATGGATCGATGTCTAAATGCTCTCGGAGGAATCACCACCCTCCAGCGTACTGGTGGAATTGGGAAATAGCTGAGCTGAGGAAAAGATGCCACTGCACCAGGAGACATGCACAGCGCTCGAGAGGTCATGAAAATTATGACATACTTCATCAACAGTATGCCGAAGAGACTTTGTTAGAGCGATCAAAGTCAGCAAACGTCGTATGTGGAAAGAACTTTGCGATATGGTGGATACCGACCCATGGGGTAGGCCCTATAGGACTGTCATAGCAAAACTGAAGAGCTCGGCATTGACACCACCATGTTCCCCTGAGCTTCTAGAGAGCATTGTGTCGATACTATTTCCAGAAGTGCCGACAATTAGATATCCAGAAGACCCTACTTCAATTGATGTGGAAGACATCCCATCTATTACCGAAGAGGAACTCTTGAAGGCCTGCAGTAAAATTGGTGACAATAAAACTCCAGGACCGGATGGTATTCCTAACGTAGCACTTAAAGCTGCAGTCAGATTTCGTCGGGACGTCTTCTTGAAAACGTACAATGCCTGTTTGCACGAAGGAGTATTTCCACGCCGGTGGAAACAGCAGAAATTGGTTCTCCTACCAAAAGGAAATAAACCACCAGGTGAACCGTCATCCTATGGTCCAATCTGTCTGTTAGACACGGCGGGTAAGTTGTTCGAAAGGATTCTTGCAAATCGTCTGGAAACCTACACTGAAGGAGCTCGAGGTCTCTCCGAAAGACAGTTCGGCTTCCGGAAGGCAAGATCCACGGTGGACGCGATTGAAGAAGTTCTTAAAACTGCCCAGAATGCTACAGAAGGCAAGCGCTGGAAAGGACGGACGAAAAAGTACTGTGCAGTAATTACCCTGGATGTGAGAAATGCATTTAATTCGGTGCACTGGGAACATATCCTCAATGCGCTGAGATCAATGGAAGTCCCGCAGTACGTCAGACGACAAATCCAAATCTATTTCTCGGATAGAACCTTGATCTATGACACGGACGACGGGATTAAATCCTATAAAATCACAGGAGATGTCCCCCAAGGCTCGGTGCTCGGACCTGTTCTTTGGAACGTTATGTACGATGCTGTTTTGAGGCTTCCTATGCCCGCGAAAGTGAAACTAATCGGCTTTGCGGACGACGTCGCAGTTGTTGTGGTTGCGAAGCACCTTGAAGAAGTTACTGGAGCAGCAAACGAGGCTGTTGCAATAACCCGCCGGTGGCTCACTCAGTCTGGACTGCAACTCGCTGACCAGAAAAACTGAAGTGGTACTTATCACCAGCAGGAAAGTAACCGAGACGATAACTCTGTCCGTGGGTAACTGTGACATTCCATCGAAGCCAGCGCTGCGTTATTTAGGTGTTCAGATAGATGCAAGACTGAGATTCGATGAATATCTTCGAGTTACATGTGAAAAAGCAGCAGGAGCAGTCAACGCATTATCTAGGATGATGCCAAACATCGATGGACCGCGGCAGAGCCGACGAAGGCTTCTTTTTTCCGTCGTCAGCTCTATTATGCTGTATGCAGCACCTATATGGTCTTCAGCCTTGAAAGTTGCAACTCGCAGTCGTCAGATGACATCTATATATCGTAGATGTGCCCTGCGGGTAGCGAGAGCGTTCTGTACGGTCTCGTACGATGCGGTATGTGTGGTTGCGGGATTGATGCCCATTCACCTTCAGGCAGAAGAACGAGCCCTTGTCTACTGACGGACGCGCGAAGACGCAGAAGCCCAGAGAAGAGCTGTTACTAAAGAAATCAGAGCAGCGATGATGCAGAAATGGCAACAACTTTGGGACGAATCCAGCAAGGGGCGATAGACTTATCGGCTCATACCGGATATCCAGGCTTGGACCTCGAGAAAGCATGGCGAGATGGACCATTACTTGTGTCAACTGGTTACAGGGCATGGTTGTTTTAAGGCCTATTTGCACCGCTTTCGGCTTGAAAATGATGATAGCTGCCCCACTTGCCGATTGACATCCGAAGACGCCGAACATGTGTTGTGTTATCGTCCGCGATTTGACCAGGAAAGAGAGTTGGTCCAACGAATTCTCCAGGTGCAGCTGACACCGGAGAATATAGTGGGAATGATGCTTGCCTCCGAGACCAACTGGAAAGCTGTATCTGAATTTGCGGCCGTTATCATCAGGAAGTTGAGAATTGCCGAGAAAGTGAGATGAGAATTACCTGTGCCGGAGTAGCAGCTGAGGTCTAACACAATGGTGGAGTAGCCCGCTTTTTAGAAGCAGTTGGCTCTCCCTGCGAAGTAATGCTTGACAGCGGTTCCGCAGGGTTCAAGAGCCATGTGTGACGTAGGGTTTTAGTGGGTAGGGTCCCCGGACGAGTCCCACACGAATCGATTCAGACATGAGAGTCCGGGCCGAGGGTGCGTTAATGCATTTCCCCCGTCGTTAAAAAAAAAAAAAAAAAAAAAAAAACACACACACACGCACACACGCACACGCACGCACGCACGCACGCACACACACACACACACACACACACACACACACACACACACACACACACACACACACACACACACGCACACGCACGCACGCACACGCACGCACGCACACACACACACACGCACACGCACGCACGCGCGCACGCACGCACACACACACACACACACGGCAAAGAGGATTTGCTAGAGCGAAAATCAATGGCGTGTACCTCTATAGCTGTTACACCCCACCCAGCTGGTCACAGGAAATCTTCGAGGGAACTTTACATCAGCTGGTTACCGATGCTAAGGATAAAAACCCCCGAGTCGTGGCGGGAGACTTCAATGCTTGGGCGTTGGAGTGGGGGAGCAAAAAGACAGACAAGAGAGGCATCGCGCTTCTGGAAACATTGGCTGTGTTAAACCTTGTCCTACTTAATGATGGCAAAACGCCCACATATGTAAAGGGCGAAGCGACCTCCATCATAGACCTCACCTTCGTAAGTTGTGGCCTCGCAAAAGGTAATACACGTTGGCAGGTGAGCAATATTTACACACATAGTGACCATCTAGCTATAACATGGAACATCACAAGGCAGCAAAGGTGTGACCTACTGAGAAGAGGTCCAAAATCCACGGGATGGAAAGCAGGAACGTTTGACGAGGAAGTATTCCGACTAGCCTTAGACCGCGTCGACATGGAAGGTAATAGTGCAGAGGCACTAACGGATCAACTCATACGAAGGGTAACAAGCGCCTGTGATGCCACAATGCCCAGAAGAGGAAAAGGAAACCGCCACCAGCCAACCTACTGATGGAATGATAAGATAGCTGAGCTTCGCAAACATTGCAATCAGGCAAGGAGGAAAGCACAACGAGCCAAAAAGAAGCCGTAATACCTAGCCTTGGAAAAGAAGTACAAGGAGGTACGCACTAAGCTCACCAAAGCCATCAAGCAGAGCAAAAGGCAATCGTGGAAGGAGCTTATCGATGAAGTACAGAACGACTCGTGGGGTCGTCCGTACAGAGTTGTCATGACGAAACTGAAAAGCCGATCATGCCAGCAGCCGACCTGCCCTACCCAGTTGAGGAGCATAGTCTCCACACTATTCCCACAACAAGAGGAAACATACTACGTTGTCCCAATGCACGAAAGCGAAGTCATACACCGATTACATGCGAAGAATTACTCCAAGCCTGTAATAAGGTGGGAAACAAGAAGACGCCAGGTATGGACAATATACCGAACGTAGCGCTCAAGATGGCAATCAAGGAGATCCCGCAGCACTTCCTGAGCACATATAACTTGTGTCTCAGCGAAGGTATCTTTCCTGAGCGATGGAAATGGCAAAAACTAGTGCTATTGCCCAAGGGTGGTAAACGACCGGATGATCCATCAGCATATCGCCCCCTGTGCATGTTGGATACGGCCGGGAAAGTACTGGAAAGAATTATCTATAACCGGATCGAAGCCACCATTGGGCATCTCCTTGCGGATAACCAATATGGCTTACGAAGTCCAGATCAACGATAGATGCCATTGAACGAGTCATTAGCACTGCCAAAGAAGCTACTGCAGGGAGCCGATGGAAGGGCGGTACTAAGAAGTACTGTCTCCTTGTGGCCCTAGACATAAAAAACGCCTTTAATACAGCGCGATGGAATTCTATTGGATCAGCAATGGACAGCTTTCAAGTTCCCAACTACCTGAAACGGATAGTCGGAGACTACCTCAAGAACAGACACCTCGCGTACGACACGGAAGATGGGCCACAGGAATACAGAGTCACTGGAGGGGTCCCTCAGGGCTCTGTACTGGGACCTCTTCTGTGGAACATTATGTACGACGCACTGCTGCAACTGGACCTACCGAGAGGGGCACAACTCATTGCATTCGAAGACGACGCGATGGTGGTAATCACTGGCAAATACGAAGGAGAATTACATAACATCTTCGAGAAAACCTACGACACGGTCGAAAACTGGATGCGCTCAGTTGGCCTCAAATTGGCGGAGCATAAAACAGAAGCGGTGCTAGTGTCAACGCGCAAGAAAGTGAAGACTATCACACTTACGGTGGGGGAGCATACTATTACTTCTCGGCCGTATATCAAGTACCTGGAGGTGATGTTGGATGCACGATTAAACTTTAAATTGCAAGTTGAGTATGTAGCTGAAAAAGCAGCAAAGGTGACAGGGGCACTGGCCCGCCTTATGCCAAACGTTGGTGGACCGCATCAAGACAGAAGGAAACTGCTGGCAACAGTAGTCACATCAATATTGACGTACGCAATAACCACGTGGGGGGACGCACTCGAAGTGGAAAATTACCGGCGGAAAACCGGCTCTGTATATCGCCTGTGTGCCCTAAGGATCACCAGTGCATTCCGGACGGTTTCAGAAGATGCGGTGTGTGTTATAGCAGGAATGATACCCTTACACATAATAGCCAAAGAACGGAGGACACTGTACCAACTGGGGAGAAATGCACTGCCGGAGCATCAAGAGCGGGCGAAGAAAGAGGCCCGAGAAGAAAGCATGCGTATCTGGCGGCAAGAATGGGATACATCCACAAACGGGAGATGGACACGCCGTCTTATCCCAAATGTAGGAGCATGGATTTACCGTAGGCACGGAGAAGTTAGCTATCACCTGACGCAGCTGCTGTCCGGACATGGTTGCTTTCGAGCATACCTACATCGCTTCGGGCATGAAAATACAGCAGAGTGCCCACGTGCTTGCGGCGAACCGGAGAACCCGGAGCACGCAGTGTTTAGATGTCCACGCTTTGAAGAGAACCGAAGTGAGCTAGGAGCGGTATTTGGAGAACCGCCAACGCCAGAGAACATGGCGAAGAACATGTCGAAGTCCGAGGAAGCCTGGACCGCTGCAAAGGAATTTGCAACGGGAATAATGACAGCACTCCGCACGGAAGAGCAGGAAAGAAGGAAAACAGCAGGAACGCAGTTGCCTGAGCGGAATTGAAAAAAGCCACGGCTAGGCCGGTCTCGGGAAGTAATGCCTCACGGCGGTCCCCCGAGATTAGAACAGGCCAATGAGGAGAGGTTAGGGTTTAGTCGGTAGCGCGGAACATCGCGTAGTCCGACACATGGACACGGAGTGAACGCTATGTGACTATGGTGCGTAATGCATTCCCCCCCTCTAAAAAAAAAAAAAAAAAAACACGCACACACAGACACACACACACACACACACACACACACACACACACACACACACACACACACACACACACACACACACACACGCACGCACGCACGCACGCACGCACGCACGCACGCGCACGCACACGCACACACGCACACGCACACGCACACGCACACGCACACGCACACGCACACGCACACGCACACGCACACGCACGCACGCACGCACACACAAACACACGCACGCACGCACGCATTGAAGAAGAGCGAAATTCTGAATAAACACGCACACGCACACACACACACACACACACACACAAACTCCGCTATACCGGTGGCAAGCCGGGGCCTCTTAGGAAAGAGGAAGGAGGAGTCGGAGGAGTAACAACCTCGTTAAAAAACCAGGGTCCATCTGGCTCCGGATGGTTGTACCCTGTAAGGGCCCCTTAACTAGGGTTACAGAGGAGCTGATGAGGAAACAGCTACCGGCCGTGTATCCTTGTGGGTCAGAGAAAGCCCTCCTGTTTCGAGACAGAGGGTAGGAGTCAAATAAAATAGCTCCCACGGCAAAAAACATAAACTCCCCTTCAGACATGGAGGGTCGGACCCAACATCTGGTCAAGGGTCACATACACAAGCGGATACAGGTGACGCTGCTCGAAAGAGATGTGCGAAATGATCCGTATAGCGCGGTGTACGTGGTAACTCCCGGCATCTACGTGCCGCACCCACGGGAGCAAGAGGAAGCCGATGAAGGAAGAAGGTGCAGGGTCGAAGCGGTTGACATTTCCCGCTTCAATGGCCGAAAGCTCTTATAGCAATGGACGTAGCTGTAAGAGTGATCACCCCTCCACTTCCGGAGGCATCGCGTTCGGAGACGGCCTTTTGCTTTGGAGTATCATTCAAGTTATGGATGCAAATAAAAAACTAGAGAGTGCTAGAATCAAGAAGAAACTGATGAGAATCTTGTCAGTTCCGAAGGAGGAGCAAGTGTCCGGCAAAGGACGAAATGCCCTCAAAGAGGTAATGGATAGTGGCGCTAAATTCACCAAGGAGCAAGCGTGGGATATCCTAGGCAAGCTCATTAGCGACCTACGGGGCTTTGTCGAGCCAAAGGTAAATGTCCACAAGCCTATCAAGAACCAGTTGGTAAGCATTGAAGGTGTTTTCGAAACCCTTCAGATGCTAGAGAAGCAGGAGCAGTCGCAACAACAGATGTCAACGCCAAAACAAGCGGAACTTCCAGCTGCTGAGGCGATGGACACCGGAGGAAAAGATGTCGCTGAGTCAGGTGCTGACGACATTAAAAAAAATGATACTACGGGTAACAAGAAGCGACCTCGAAGTTCACCTGACCCAGTAAACACACAAATGACGAAGAAGTTGAACGCCGAAAAAAGTCCGCCGTCGAAACCAATGGCGTCCGACGCTGACAAGAAAGAGACGACAACGGCCTGGAATCTTGTCCAGTCGAAGAAGGACTTGAAAAAGCAGAAGAAAGAGCAGCCGACGAAGGAGCCCCGGCCGGAACCTAAGCGCAAGAAACCGCGCAAATGGATCAGACCAGACGCACTGATCATCCGCCCGGCTGAGAAGGCAAAGTACGCCGAGATCCTGCGTCGAATAAAGCAGGCCGTCCCCGATGAACAAGTCCGCACCACCGTGGAGAAAATTCACAAGACCAAGACCGGGGACATGCTGATTACGCTTTCGAGGAAGAGTGCTGACAAAGGCCAAGCCTTGCAAAAGACCATCATGGGCATTCTCCGAGAAGACGCCAAAGTAATCTGCAAAGGGCCGCAGGAGAACATCGAGATTCGAGACGTTGATGATGACACGACGAAGGCGGACATCCAAGACGCTCTACAAAAGGAAGTTGGAGACACTTGTGAGATACCATTAGAGGCAATCAAGATCCGTAAGGCCTTTAGAGGTACGCAGACGGCCACAGTGCTACTACCAGCAGCTGTTGCACAGAAACTACTAGAAGGAAACGGCAAAATAAGGATTGGCTGGGTAAACTGTCGAATGAGAGCAACGAAAAGACCTACCCAATGCTTTAAATGCTGGCACTTTGGCCACCAGGGACCTCAGTGCAAGAGCAATGTAGACCGGTCTAAGTTGTGCATCCGATGCGGACAAGAAGGACACAAGATTGCTGACTGTAAAAACCCAGCTAAATGTGTATTGTGCGCTGAAAAACAAAACACAGAGAACGCTGCCCACCATGCCGGCACATACAGATGTCCGGTATTCCAAGAGGCGCTCCAGAAGATAACGACCAAGAAAGCATGAAGATACTACAGCTAAACCTCAATCATTGTGAGGCTGCACATGATCTGCTCTTGCAGACCGTGCGTGAACTAGAGCTTGACCTGGTACTAATAGCAGAGCCGTACAAACACCTCAGCACCCAACCCTGGGAATCTGACAGCACCACCAAAGCCGTCATCTGGTCTTGTGGCAAACTCCCATTTCAGAGTGCAGTTAACAGTAGCAACGCAGGCTTTGTAGCCGCGTCAGTAGATGGCATCCGCTTCTACAGCTGCTATGCACCACCTAGCCTCTCTATTGTGGAATTCACTGACTTTCTGGATAAACTAACCGAAGACGCGAAGAAGCATCACCCAGTGGCAATAGCCGGAGACTTCAACTCCTGGGCAGTAGACTGGGGTAGCAAGCAGACTAACCCGCGAGGTAAAGCACTACTAGAGGCCTTTACGGCACTTGATGTAGTCTTGCTCAACAGTGGTGACACGCCAACTTTCATCAAAGGCGAGGCAAGTTCCATCGTAGATCTCACTTTTGTCAGCAGCAGCCTCGCCAGAGGTAACTGCAACTGGAAAGTGATGGATATCTACACTGCCAGCGACCACAGCGCGATACTCTGGGAAATATCAAGCAACCAGAAACTCAGGAGACCTATCAAGCAATGCAACATCGTTGGATGGAAAGTGAAATCTTTTGACCCGGAAGCATTGCTAATAGCCCTTGATAGTAACCCGATTAACACTGGATGTGGAGAAGAAAAGACCAAGGACCTGATGAAGAGAGTGACCCAGGCCTGTGACGCCAGTATGCCTCGAAAACGAGGCATGAATTCAAGACCTTCGGTGCACTGGTGGAACGACCAAATCAGTGTCCTTCGCAAAGAGTGTCATAGAAAAAGAAGAATCTCTCAGCGTGGCTATCAACGACCTAACTCGGCGGAACTGATCGCAGAGTACAAAAAGGCTCGCCAAGAACTGAATAAGGCGATTAAAGAGAGCAAAAGAAGATGCTGGAAAGAGCTCATCAACGAGGTGGACAAAGATCTGTGGGGTAGGCCCTACAAGATGGTCATGACCCACCTAAAATGCCAGCCAATGCCGTCACCTACGTGTCCCCAACTTCTACGGAAAATCGTGGCTGCGCTCTTCCCAAAGCAACGAGGATTCAACTACCTTCTCGCCCAAGACGAATACGAAGACATACCACCTGTCTCAATAGAAGAACTCATGGAAGCCTGTAACCGTGTAGGGAATAATAAAGCGCCAGGATTGGACGGAATCCCTAATATTGCCTTAAAAACCATCATAAAGGCAGCACCGACATTATTCCTAGATGCGTACGATACTTGCCTCAAGGAAGGAATTTTCCCTCGTAAATGGAAACAGCAACGATTAGTACTGCTTCCCAAGGGAAAGAAACCACCAGAAGAGCCGTCATCTTACCGTCCACTTTGCATGTTGGATACAGCGGGTAAGATATTCGAACGTATAATCCACCAAAGGATAGACACAGTTGTCGATCCACTCCTGGCAGATAATCAGTATGGTTTCCGAAAAGGACGATCAACTCTGGACGCAATCAACCTGGTCGTTAACACGGCCAAGAAGGCAATTGCAGGAACCAGATGGAAAGGCGGTGAGAAGGAGTACTGCCTGGTTGCCGCGTTGGACATCAGGAACGCCTTCAACTCCGCTAACTGGGACTGCATTATGCGAGCTCTCCGTGAAAAGAACGTACCAGGATATCTATGCGCGATAGTGGCTAGCTACTTCACTGACCGAGTCCTGAAATATGACACGAAGAACGGTCCAAAAGAGTACGATATTACCGGCGGTGTGCCACAGGGCTCCGTTCTTGGTCCACTGTTATGGAATATCATGTACGACGGACTCCTGAGATTGAAGCTTCCAAGATGTGTCAAATTAGTGGCGTATGCGGACGATGTGGCCGTGGTGATCGTCGCTAAACACCTTGACGAGATTAGTCATATGTTTGATATCACCATTGAGAAAGTCAACCAATGGATGGACACAGTGAACCTCCAACTGGCTAAGCACAAGACCGAAGCAGTGCTTATTACCAGCAGAAAAGTGATAGAGACCATCAAGCTGAAAGTCGGCGAACAGGAAATCACATCACAACCTTATATCCGATATTTGGGAGTGATGCTTGATGCCCGACTCAACTTCAAGCAGCAGGTGGAACATGTCAGTGCCAAAGCGTCAGTAGTGAGGGCCAGTCTCGCACGACTGATGCCTAACATCGGAGGACCAAAGCAGAGCAGACGACTACTCCTATCATCTGTAGTCACATCAGTGCTCACGTATGGCATATCTATTTGGGCCGATGCACTAGGCTTACAGGAATCATGGAGAAAGGCTGGACCAGTATATCGACTGAGTGCCCTACGAGTAGCTAGCGCCTTCCGCACAATATCAGAGGAAGCAGTGTGTGTAATTTCCGGAACTCTACCCCTTAGAGTCCTAGCAGAGGAAAGACGGGCCCTCTACCAACAAAAGAGGTCAACTACACTAAGCGCCGAAGAGCTCAGAACTGAAGAACGGCAGAACAGCATAAGCCGATGGCAGCTCCAGTGGGATGCCGCAGACAAGGGTAGGTGGACGCACCGCCTTATACCACGGATCGACGTCTGGCTAAACCGGAATCACGGGGAGATCAACTATTATCTAACGCAGATGTTGTCGGGACACGGCTGCTTCCGAGCATATCTTCATCGCTTTAAGCACGATGACTCTCCAGAGTGCCCGTCCTGCCCAGGGGTTGCTGAAGATGCGGAGCACGTCTTTTTTGTATGTCCTCGTTTCGATCCACAGCGCGAAGAGTTGGAGAGAATCCTGAACCAGAGAATGCAACCAGATGCATTAGTAGAAGCAATGTTGTCAACAGAAGCTGCCTGGATCGCTACAAACACCTTCGCCACAGAAGTTCTCACAGAGCTGCGTTCCATTGAAAGAAGAAGAGCAAACGACAAAAGTTAGAAGAAAGGAAGTAATCACCTTAGCTACCAGATAGAAGAGCAATAGCTAGATCCTCCCCTCACGAAGTAATGCCTAGCGGCGGTTTCCATGAGGATCAGAGGCCAGAGTTAAGAGGAAGTTTTAGTCGGTATTAGCATTGACAAGGCACCAGTCAATGCTCGAGTCCGACATATCCAGGCAAAACACCTAAGCCTGGAATGCGTAAATGCATTTTTTCACAACCTCTTATAAAAAAAAAAAAACACACACACACACACACACACACACACACAGACACACACACATCCTCCATGAGGAAGCAAAATAGTTTAGAAAATGTGTGTGTGCGTGTGTTCCAGGGACCGAAAATTCAATCGAGGGTGACTCGCGAATGGCACGATCGATCGAGCTCAAATTTGGCGTGCAAGTAGAGTAATAACTCCTATTTAATTGCTCCGATTTTAAAGAATATATATCTATGTATATTGATTTTATAGAATTTTTAATTTTTTTGAAAAATGTCGTATACTCTCTAATTTTTGTAAACAAAATTTGTGAAAAAATCGGTAAAGCGGTTCGAATTTTATAGAATTTTGAATTTTTGTGAGAAATAAAATTTTTGCTATAAATCACGTCGAATCTCAGCAAATTAACTGAAATGTTTTACACACGATATATAACGTACAGCCCTGCTGTGTGCACATTTGGTGGTGATCGGTAAATTCGTTCAAATTTCTCACAATTTTGTATTTTTGAAAAAATACAGATTTTCGCTATGATCTTCGCAAAAGTTAATAAAGTAAAACAAAGATTTGTGCCTAATAAAAATGAGATGTGCCGGTGATTTATTAATTTATTCAAAACAAGAATGCAAAGTAGAACCTTGCACATTGCTTTCTCATTTACTTTTGCTTTTCACAAAGCTTCCTCTATGAGGAAGCCAAAATCAGTTACAATACTTCTTCGTAGAGGTTGCTATGTAAAGAGCAAAATTAAATGAGGAAGCAATGTTCAAGGTTCTACTTTGCATCCTTGTTTATTTTCGTTTGCACCTAAAGGGTATATAAGACATAGGTGGGCCCAAAAAGGCCTAAAACCCAAATTTGTGCTAGAATCGTTTTTCTAGTACCATTTAATAGAGAATTGTTGGTACTTCATTGTACCACAATTACTTATAAGAAAATTTTAAGGGGGTTCTGAATACAGGCATTAATAAACCTGCGTCTATACAATATCTGCCAATTACCGATATAATTCAAATCTGCCAACGGGTTTAGATTCAGTATCATTTGTACCTATTTGTACCACCAATAATTTCATTTGTATTTTAAGGGGGTCGAAGGTTAAGAAGCTGCAAGAACTCGGAGCACATAACTCCGTTATTTTTTAAGATAAATGAAATCTGCAAATGGGGAAAAGATTCTGTAACGTTTGTACCCGTATGTACCACCAAAAATTTAATTTATACCTTAAGGTGGTCAAATGTTAACAAGCTCCAAGAACGCGGAACACATAACTCCGTCATTTTTCTAAATAAATGAAATTGGCAAATGGGTTAATATTCAGAATCGTTTGTACCCATTTGTACCGCGAAAAATCACATTACAATCACATACCTGAATTTTATTTATTTAGCCGGAAATAGCTTCCGCAATGGAGATAGTTTTGCCACCGGCAAAAGAATCGGTAGAGGACATCTTACCCGCCAACGACGCCATCTCGACTAAGTCGGACTAGTGTGGCTTTGCGGACCATTTGCTAAGTGATTCGGAAGAATCTGCGATGCACGATGACGTAAGTAAACCGATTTAAAAAGAAATAAAATAGCAGTTCCCATATTGCTTTCCCGTCTTCTACATTCTGTAAAACAACCTCTGTGAAGTGGAATATTTCCATTACTTTTGGTCCCCTCATAAACGAAGCTTCTGAAAACGTACCATATTATGAGGAGAAACTATGGATAATATTTTAATATCAAAATTGTAGGTTCTCACTATCGATGAACTGTTCCGTCGGAATAACATAACATGAATTGTTGCCCTGTTTTAAACCTTAGCTAAAGCTAATTGGTTTGGGATTTGGGCTGAACGATTTTATTAAGGGAATTTTCTAATTTAGTATAAAATGTGTGTCTCGGACCGGTTGTCGGAATGCATTTTGTTCTGAGGAAATTGATTTTATAGTTGATTTTTATTAGTTTGTAAATTATGCAAGGGGTGGAGCTGATGTTGAGAGATTCCATATACTCATTTGTTAAATACCCATGTGAATGGGTATTTTTGGGAATGGGCTTTTAGCCGTCTTCCACTTCTCTGTTGCCTTTCTGGGGATTTCCTTTGGCTAGGAGCTAGTGGAGGGCCTTATACCCCTCTTTCGCAACTAGCGCCGTCTACCCCTCCTACTATAGCAAAATTATTTCCCCTTTTACCGACCACCGACGGCAGGCCCTTTTTTTGGGACATGCAGCGGTGCACGGAGGGTTGCATCCTTCTAGGATGTGCTTTGAATATGGGGACGTAACAGAACCACAGATACCGGGGGTAGATGTTTTTAGCGTTTACGATATTGCCGAGCATTTCGACTCAAATTTATTGCTACGAACGTGGTGGTGGATGATGAATCCTCGGCACGCTGATAGCGGACGTAATACCTCCACCCTTAAATTCAGATGTCGGCGAAAAAGGAATTAAGTTGACATTCGATTCTAAAAATACATGAGAAAAATATTTGATATAATTTCGGCTTATACATAAAATATCTCGATTATAATTATTACTTTGGTAAAAGAAATTTGGCTTGAATCTAGAATGTAGGTTATGAAAGTCGATATTTCGTAGACTCGTCAGTTACTCCTATAGCGTCCGATAGCGGACGTAATACCTCCACCCTTAAATTCAGATGTCGGCGAAAAAGGAATTAAGTTGACATTCGATTCTAAAAATACATGAGAAAAATATTTGATATAATTTCGGCTTATACATAAAATATCTCGATTATAATTATTACTTTGGTAAAAGAAATTTGGCTTGAATCTAGAATGTAGGTTATGAAAGTCGATATTTCGTAGACTCGTCAGTTACTCCTTAGCGAAAAGGCACCAGTTGATGATGATGGTTCGGGAGGTCTGTCGTCTTGGGCGGTGCGTGCTTGCAGTTCGATTATCTCCTGCGATTCCGTCGAGTCGATTGATTGAATTGGTGGTCCGGGTGAACCATTGATGATCCTTTTAAGGTGTAGTAAAAGATGTGTAACAGAATCCCAGATAGCTCCAATCAGCACTAGGGACCATCCATACACCGTATGTAAAGCATAACCATGAATTAATGTGTCCACGATTAGTTTGATTGTTCGAACCAGAAAGATAATTTCGATGATTCCAGCGCTTGCAGTCCCAAAAAACATGAATCGGCCCCAGATGGTGTTCCACACGGAAGCTGCGAGATTTTTCAAACCATCCACGCCCAGCATATTGGAGAATGCCAGTCCTTGGGTTTGAGTTGGTTGGCCGGATACTCCACGAGCAATGGTGTTCAGGACTGCTGGTTTCTTAACAGGGAACATGATGTGATCCCTGAGTTTGTCCAGGTCTTCTTTGGTGTATATTCCGCTGTTTGCTAAGGATGCCGGACTCGTGTATTTCCAAGTCGGTTTGGTCATCGGCTTGATGATGATAGGCGGTAAACTTTGTACTGGTCCTGGCAACAGTTTGTACCACGAATCGACTAGATGGTACTGTGTTGGTAATAGGGCGTCACATGTAATCTCAACTCTTGCCTGCATTATGATTCGCGTCCTTGGAGACAGGAATAGACTTTGATTCCCTCTGGTTATCGGAAGTTGATGAAAACAGTGCTCTGTTCGTCTCACTCTGATATCGACTGGAATGCATTTGATGATGTGCACGACTTCGCCCGCGACGACTGCCATGTAGCCTGGTCCTTTCATCAGGTGGTATGCGAATTCGTCCGGTGACTGTGTAGCGATGATGAGGGCATTCTTCAACACCTGTTGTTCGAGGTTGCACCGTTGCGTCAACACGTCAAGATATAGCTGGTTAATCTGTTTTCGGATATGTTTTTCGACAAAAATAAATTTCGAGTTCATGTAAGCGAATATGTCTAGGTGTTGTACAGAAATTGCCGTGGGTTTTGTAACAGTTTCCCCTTTTTTTGTTTCAAATATTAATAATTTCAGATGCTCTGTGCGTATTAACGTGTATCCGCGTAGCAGTTTTTCGGATTTCTTTGTCAAAGCAAAAGTTATATCTTCAGTAGCAAGTGTATAGACTGTCTGGGGATACGAATGTAATGAACCTTTGATCCTTTTTGCTACTTTTTCATACAACACATCGTAGCGATTGAAATTGCAATTGTCAGCTGGTAGCAATTCCCAAAAAGTCTGTCCACCCTCAAGATCTATGCAATTTTCGTTCGTTAATAGGCACGTAGTTCCTGATCTTAAATTAATTCTATTCGAATTTAAATTTACTGTCGCTTCGTATTACATTAATGTAGTTCTTACTGATCCTTGCACTTCCACGTCGTCCCAGCTCCCGTAAGGATTGGAATACTGCGACCCGTGGCAAGTACCATCGCTTTTCAAGGATCCAGCCAAAATTACACTGCGAGTTGCAGTTTGATTTTTGCGAATCTCCGTAATAAGTGCGTTTCCTATTCTAAATGATTTACTTGTGTGCAGCTCTTTGCAAGCATCACGAAATAAATCTAGTAAATATTCTAGCTGTCCGTGGGCTACGATTGATACGTGTGAGCTCATTCCGCAATGGTAAATGATTCTATGTAATTCCACCTTACATTGAATGACTCGACTGTGTGTGAATTCATTAAGTTGTAGCAATTGGATATAAACTGGATCAACGATAACTTCTGGATCTGGTATATCACACTCAATCGGTGATATACCAAACCTACGTCAATCAGTGATAGTGTGGTTATATTTAAATTTGACGGTCCACAATCGTAGCCTACAATTGCTATAGTAGGAACTACGGACCATAAAACTAGGATGAGGGTAGACATACCCTTCATCATCATGTTAATTCTATATGTTGTATTTGAAGTTTTATTATAAAATATTGCTCGAATATTTGGGTTTCCTTTCTCCGAACCTCTTCTCACTCCCTTTTTTTTTTGCTGAAAATGAAAGAAATTATTTGTTTGAATTTACGGGTTTTGAATTCTTTTGTGGGGTGATGTCGCAGAGTCGTAACCTATTAAGGTTTTCCACACGAGTTTTATTTTTTATTTGGATTTTAATGTTCCCCTTTTCATTCACTTCCAATACTTCATGAGGGCTAGTGTAATGATCTTCTGATTTTCCTGGCTTAGGGCCTTTTTGCAGGAAAACGAAATCGCCAACTTTCAATGTTTGTGGCTTCATTTTGCGATCATAAAATGCCTTGGATTTTACTTTTGCAGAAATTAAATTTTCTCGTGCCAAATTCTGAAATTTGTGTAGCCGAATTACTAATTCTGTTAAATAATCACTGTAGGTGGATTCTTGTTCAATAGGTGGGTCACTAGAAGGAAATCTCGCTAATTTCCCAAAAACTAGCTCGAAGGGTGTATGTTTGGTACCTTCATGGGTACTTGTATTATTTGAAAATGTTGCGAGTTCTAACCAATCATCCCATTCCTGATCGTGGTTAGCAAATTGCTTCAGGTATTCCCCGAGCACATGATGACCTTTCGATGTAACCATTAGATTGTGAGTGAAATGCTGTAGTTTTAAATTATTGAATTTTAAATTGTTTTGCAAGATTTTTCATTACTTTACTAAGAAAATTACTACCTTGATCGGTTAAAACAGATCTTGGTGCTCCAAAAATGCAAATGAATCGTTTCACAAAGACATTGCTAATTCTGCTTGCAGTCGCATTCGGCAATGGTAATGCCAATGAATACTTTGTTAGTTGGTCCTGTATAATGAGTATATACTCATTATCATTCTTAGTTTTTGCTAACGGTCCGACAATATCCATTGCAACTTTATCGAATGCTGATCTTGGTGTGACAGTAATCCCCATTGGATTTTTATTTTTGACTCGAACAAATTTTTTCAATTGGCAGGCTAAACAATTTCGAATAAATTGTTGCACATCTAATTTTATGTTCTCCTAATAATAACGCTGTCTGATCCTACTATAAGTTTTTGAAACCCCTTTGTGTCCACCTAAAGCAAAGGAATGCATCTCTTTAATAACGTGATTTCGTCTGGTCGATTCTACATATTGTATTTCCCCGGTGCAGATAATAAATTTAGCTGTTGTTGTTTCACTGATTTCGCATAAAATTTGCTTCAGATTCTGCCAATCAATTGTCTCTACTTCCTTCGATTTTGCAATACTAATGGTTTTTAAATTCTTTTCGTTTAATATTTGAGTCACACTTCGTAATGTTTTCTCTATGTCTGCCATTACGACTGAAATTCCTTCTGAAAATCGGTGAATAGGCAATGCGATATGAATTCTATTTTTATATTCTTTTGTTTGAGCTGCTACTGATTCTAATTTTTCGAATTTAGGAAGTTCGTTACGTTCTCTTAATTGTTGTGATCCAATGTCACACGGATCACCATCTTCGTAAACAAAATACGCTAAATTGTCTTTTCGCATAAATAGTTGATCCCTAGATACTACCACATTCTGGGGGTACCGTAGTTTCCCAATTTTATCGTATTCATTCATTTCAGTTGCTTTTACGTTTTCTATTTCCTCAACTATTTTTTCATCCTCTCCTTGATTCTTATCCTCTTGCTTGTCTTCTCCACTATCGCTTTCGTCTTCGCTCAATTGACTTCTTATTTTATCGTAATTTACTGGGGTGGAATTTCTTTTTTTTTCTTTTGGCTTTACTTTGGTATTAATTTTATTATTTTCTTTGGCCTTAACTTCTAACTGGTTATCTAATTCATCCCTTAGCCTTTGTGGTTCCTTCCTAATCCGCGTGCTCCTTCGTAATTCTATTTCGTTATTTTGTGATTTTGGTCGTTCGTGTACAGCCGCTTGGGTTACTACTTTTACTGCGGTATTTTCAGTTGCTAAAACTTTTTATGAATCAACCGGGTTGCGGGACAAAGCATCTGCGTTTACGTTCATTTGACCTGCTTTATAAACTGTATCAAAATCTTGATCTTTCAATTTAAATCTCCATTTTGCAACGCGAGTTGTTGGATCTTTTGAATTTTTAAACCAAAGCAATGGCTTGTGATCTGTAACTATGGTAAATTTACTTCCGAAAATATAGGAATGAAATTGTCTGACACAGTAAAATATAGCGAGTGGTTCCTTTTCGTAAACCTCAAAGTTTTTTTCAGTATCGTTTAGGGTTCGTGAAACATAATGGATTGGTAAGTCTTTTCCTGTCTCTCCCTGAGAAAGTATGCCTCCGATTGCATACCCTGACGCGTCGATTGTGATAAGGGAGGGTTTTGTAAAATCTGAATGTTTTAGGATAGGTTCTGTGCATAGAATTCTAATTAATTATTTGAATGCGGATTGTTCTTTTTCTTCCCAAAGGAATAAAGCTTCTTTTTTCAACAAATTCGTGATAGGTTTTGCGATTTTCGAGTAACCTTTAATAAAACGCCGGTAATATCCTGTCAATCCTAAAAATTGTCTCACTCCCTTGAAGTTCTTTGGAACCGGATAATCTCTTACTGCTTCGATATTTTTTGGATCGGGTTTAATACCATCTTCCGTTATTAAATGTCCGAGATAATTTACTTCTTTACGCAAAAATTCGCACTTATCTGGCTGTAGCTTAAGATTCGCGTCACTGAGTCGATCTATTAATTTTTTGTACTTGATTTCGTGTTCTTCGAGGGAGGACGCATATATGACAATGTCATCTAAATATACAAAAAGTTCGATTCCTTGTAACCCACATAAAACACGATCCATTAATCTTTGGAACGTTGCAGGGGCATTTTTCAATCCAAAAGGCATTCGAGAAAATTCGTAATGGCCAAATGGTGTTGAAAAGGCAGTTTTATGCGAGTCCTCGGGTTTGAGTTTAATTTAATGAAAGCCTGACGCGAGGTCGAAAACTGAAAAATATTTAGCTCCTCCGAGTTGGTCGAGAATGTCTGTAATATTTGGTAAAGGATAAGAGTCTCCGATTGTTTTTTCGTTTAAGTCGCGAAAGTCCAATACCATTCTCCAACGTTTATTGCCCTTGGAATCTGATTTTATAGGAACAATCCAAACCGGACTGTTATATGGCAATTGGGAAGATTTAATAATGCTTCCGTCATAAAGTTCCCTAACCTGACGAGTAATCTCTTCTTTATGAACGGTTGGATATCGATATTAACGAGTGTTTTATTGGCCGCTCGTCGATTGTTGTGATGGGGTGTTCTATCTTGGTAGTTGCCCCAAGTTTGTCTCCAGGAATATGGAAATGTTCCGCACTTTCCTGTGATAAATTGTCAATACTCTCCTTTTCCTCGGTACTTAAATGATCAAGGCGGAGCAGACTCTTTATTTTTTGTACACAATTGTCCTGGTCGGCATTTTGCGCGATTGCCAGGCAGAGCGTGCTTGATGTAGAGGAGTTCGTGGATTTAGAAGAATTAGGAGATTTAATAGATTTAAAAGAATTAGGAGATTTAATAGATTTAAAAGAATTAGGAGATTTATAAGATTTAGTAGATTCGGTAGAATTAGTAGATTTAGTAGATATAGTAGAGTTTGTAGACTCATTAGATTCTGGAATTTTGTACTCTTCGAATTCTTGAAGAGTCAAAGTAGAGACTTCGATTTGTACGTCTTCTTCTCTCGTGTTATATACTTTGGTGTACGCGACACCTTGTATATTCCTGACGAGTGCTTTTCCGAAATAAATATCTTTCCCTATTTCTAGTCTCGGTAAATATCCCTCTGAAATTTCTTCGTTTTTACCCTTACGTAAAAAGTTGATATTGATCGGGCGGGAACGGTTACTACTTCGGGACTTGAGAATTTTTAATTTATATCCTTCCAACTTAAGCAATGCTTTTTGCAATCGATGGATGCTTTGTATTTTTCAATGAAATGATTCCCCAAAATACCTGCTTGTTTTATTGGAAAATCGTCTGGAACGATATGAAAAGTAGCAGAACTTCTCAAGATGTCTATGGTAAATGAGCCCAAAGTTTCTACATGATTTTCTGTTATACCGTGCATCTCTAGAATGTCAAAATTATCGATTTCTGATTCTGGGTTAATGTATTGATTTTTAATTAAATTAGGTTCTGAACCGGAATCAACTATCAGTTCTACTAGGCATTGGAGATTTGAGGAATTGATTTTGACAGTTGTAGGTGGATAATGTTCCCTCATTTCGACATAAGCTACTCGGACTCGTCGGAACTTTGACAGGTCTGTTTCACTATTAGGGTTTTTTGTGGGGCTGGTTTATTGGAAGTCTCCTGTTTCGCTAGTTGGAGAGTCGGTAGATTGGGCTTCATCAGATTTACTATTTTTTTTCTGCGGTGAATGCTCAGTTGGCTCAATCAAATCGTTCTTGTTATCCCACCGCTGTCACCAAAAATGTATATTACGTCCGAACAACATAAAATGAATTGTTGCCCTGTTTTAAACCTTAGCTAAAGCTAATTGGTTTGGGATTTGGGCTGAACGATTTGATTAAGGGGATTTTCTAATTTAGTATAAAATGTGTGTCTCGGATCGGTTGTTGGAATGTATTTTATTTTGAGGAAATTGATTTTATAGTCGATTTTTATTAGTTTGTAAATTATGCAAGGGGTGGAGTTGATTTTGAGAGAGTCCATATACTCATTTGTTCAATACTCGTGTGAGTGGGTTTTCCTTCCACCAGAACGAGATTTACCCATTAATAATATTTAAGGAAACAAGAGCGTCAGATTTTGTGTGTTCATTTGTTAGTTAAGAGAGTAGACTTAACGAGAACTCGCGGCGCTCCGCGCAGAACTCAGTCTTAGGTGTGAGAGTGAGAGAGAGGTCGCGGTGGTCCGCGCAGCCTCTATGTGTTGTGTGGTGTGTGGGACTTAGAGAAATCGCGGTGGGCCGCGCAAGACTCTAAGTTTGAGGGTTTTGAAGGGACTTAGAGAAATCGTGGTGGTCCGCGCAAGACTCGAGTCAATTCAGAAAGAACGAATTCTTTCGAGTTAGCTTACCATTGGTTTGTTCACTTTGACTACTTGTTTTATTCTGATGGTTGATGATCCGAGTTGGTTTTACAAATTGAGACTGAGTAAAAATACAAAAATTCCGTCCTTATATACTATGACAATCGGCTTCCAGTGTTACGCAAGGTAAAGAGAGGGTAGTTTTCTGCAGTTCTGATTAGCCGGAAAAAATACCGTCTCCCACTAGACAAATTAGTTTTCTTCGTCTTAAATCTATAGAGTATAATTTTCGGAGGTTCGAAGAGGGCCAATTTCACGCCTCATTGGTTGACTTTTAGCCGTCTTCCACTTCCCTGTTGCTTTTCTGGGGGTTTCCTTTGGCTAGGAGCTAGTGGAGGGCCTTATACCCCGCTTTCGCAACTAGCGCCGTCTACCCCTCCTACTATAGTAAAATTATTTTCCCGTTTACCGACCACCGACTGCAGGCCCTTTTTTTGGGACATGCAGCGGTGCACGGAGGGTTGCATCCTTCTAGGATGTGCTTTGAATATGGGGACGTAACAGAACCACAGATATCGGGGGTAGATGTTTTTAGCTTATACGATATTGCCGAGCACTTCGACTCAAATTTATTGCTACGAACGTGGTGCTGGATGATGAATCCTCGGCAAGCTGATAGCGTAGTTTTCACACAACTCGATCCCGCAACAGGAAACATAAGACTACGCCTGGACGTTGAAAGTGACCTCTCACTTAAAGTAAAAATTGTTCATACTTCCATAACGATACCACCCTCCTTAACTCCCAAACGCATACATGCGAAGCTCTCGTGCCGTGCAGTATAACATATGCCCGTTGCTTAAGTGTTTTTAAGCTACGCGATATTCATTATACGCATGCTCACATTAAGACTATAACAATGCTCCCGCGTTACATCACGTAACTTCATATTTTATCGCCATATTTTGTTGTTGCAGCTTCGTACCCCGGACGACAAAGTTAGGCAGGACATAGAACTAAGTGTTCATTCGATTCAAGATCTTGAAACTGCGTTAAATGTGTAGCGGTACGTGATTTGAAGCAGACAGGTACGACATGGAGAGTTTGTGAGTATATGACTGTTTTTTACCAATCAAATGCGTTATTGTGTAGCTAATCATCACATTCGCTAACTTCATATAAGGAAAAATCCTGTCCGCAAAAAAAGTAATTAATGGTAATAAATTTTCCGACAGCCGATCTGAATATTGCCAAGGATTCGTAGGTGTCGATGATTACGCGTTGAACGTGCGCAATAAAAGATGCCCTACTTGTCGGCGGCTTCGGGTAACGTTGCAAAATCGTGCCAATCGCAAAAAAGAGCCGAGCGTCAACACACGTTATACGCGATCGAAGTATCTCCGCGACGTTAAACATCAACAAACGAGACGTCTACAGAGAAGGTCATGGATTTGAAATTGTTAATGATTTGTACATTAAATGGCTATCCACCCGCGCTTCTGGGTTCTCGTCTCACTTACGATTGCCAGCTATGGCGATAATGCTTTTTGTAACGCATGCATGAGAATAGCTAATACTAATGCCTGCAAAGCGTGGCTGAAGTGGGGTTTTTGAGCCGCAAATTCAGTTCCATACATGTGCGAATTAGCACAATTTTAATTGTAGCATTAGTGCTTTCTTTTTATTTCTTCTCTACGATGAGTGCTTTTTTCTAGTACGCACAAGTTCCAATTTTCACTCGATAGCACTTGTCATGCTTTTATTACAAAAAGCATTATGGGATATTAGTATAAGAGAGCGTCTATCGTTGCCGTTTGCAAAGTTAATGGTGCTCACTACACTCTTGGTATAACGGTCCAGTAATGATCCCTTTCGCAAGCTTGTGAAACAAAGTACTATACCATTATCATTATACTTATATGACCCCTAGCTTCATGAACTGAATCGTTATTATTTTGACAGTAATTTTGCAGTTTTGTCACACCCTCCATACCATTATGCTCCCTGGTAGACTAAGTCGGGTCTCTTGGATGTTTTTCATTGGCTTCCGGTGATTTTGATCCCACTTCGTCCCGTTAACTATCACGGGCTAATTGTGACGTAACGTCACTATTATTGCGAATGTATACTAGGAACATCGCATTGCTACTGTGATAGCACGAAAGCTCCACAATTCTTTTCTCTTAAATTAGAATGTTCTTAACTCACCCTTACATCATAGGTTCGCAGTTTGAAGATGGAAATAGAGTCTTCGAAGAAAAAGTGCATGGCTGTAAAATAAGAGGCTTTACTAACGACAATTTCCGAGTTTCCACCTTCGCAACAGGAAGCTGTTGACGCATGTTTTAACGCTGCTAAAGTCATCAAACCCCGACAAAGGCGTTATACAATCGATTGGGAGTAGTAGGGTGTGCACTATGGCGACCCCCAATCCTATCCCCTCCCTTTTTTACCATTTCCACGAACAGAAGTGGGTGTGAGAGTGGGGGTAGGAGTGGGGGTAGGAGCGTTGTGTCGTCATAGTGCACAGCCCTTTTTTTACATTTATTGAAAATATACACAACTTTACATTATTATAATTTCTACAGTAGTAATTTATTTATAACAATAAGATGGCGGCGCGTGATGAGATTCCAGATTCAAGAAACTCGTACGCCGTTTGGCGGTGTAGTCCATGTACCCGAACATCTCAATGTTTTGCAACTGATGAAGCAATTTATTAATTATGTGAAATAGCTCTGTCGATAGTATCTGGTCATATTTTGAAAATTGCGTTTTAATTACCTGAGAGATTTTCATGCGGGATCTCCTTGAACTCCACATGATTGTATTTGTAGACGTAGTAGATCATGAGTAACCTTTTTCAGCAGCACAGGCGTTCATTTGTTGGAATAGAGTGTCATTCTTTTCGAAAACCTCATAAATCTTGACGGTAGGAAGCACGTAAACTCGTTTTGTAGATCGATGGTTACACGTGTGCTCCACTTTGTTTGGCTGGTCTTCATTTTCGTCACGACGTATTCTCTCGATATTTCGAGTTCTGACAATCATTTCAATGGCAAATATGGATCAAGCTTGACCACTTTGTTGATTGCTGATAGATCCATTATGGAGTTTAAGCACTTTAAATTTACGAGTCAAAATATATAAATCTGTTCTCGTCTGAATCAAAACCTTGATAGCAGCAATGTCATGCAAGAGTTTGTCTATCCGTGCCTTTAATATAAAACGTTTTCTGTGCATTGATTTGAAGAAGAAGTATCAAAGACGATTCGACTACTAATGAAGTTGCACAAAGGTTTCAAGATATAAGCTCACTCTCAGCAGTATCGGTTTACAGCAGCGTCAGCATCACTCGAAGCAATCTATTGTTTTAAGGACACGAGCGACATGTAATATAATATAATTACAGTCAGCGAGTTCGTGAACAGCACTTTTGGACGCAGACGTTAAATTCCTTATTCTGATACTTAGGCGGGGTATTCTTACGAGCATAGGCATTATAGTATTCGGTGATTATTTTATCATTGCTTGACAAATTATTTGAAAATACGCTTCTAAATCGATGAATTCCAAGACCTGTAGACATAAAATGAAGAAACATAACACAATAATGGCCGCAATACTCAGGCTCAGGTCCTTGTAGCTGGGAAGTAGTGTAGCGAAAGAGTTTGCAGTTTCGGTGGAGTTCCTGAAGATGCTGAGGGACAATTGGAGGTAATCCGTAGCTGTCGAAGTACCATCCACGTCCAGATCGATCGACATACATGGCGACCCAGTTGCTTCCAGGCTGTTTGTATCCATCTGTATTAACCACAAGTGCAATCGGTTTCGTCCACACCCGGGGAATGCGATCGGCAGGATGTACACCGATAATATGGTTCTTTAGGTTCTGGAGGGCCTGGAGTATCTGCAGACTGTTCATGAGACGATTCGGTTTCTTTACGTGCACGTAGACCAACGTACCACGTTGTAGTTGTTCTATACTCCCAAAGAGTATTAACGCGATCACTATGACAAAACCAGGCCTTGATTTTTGCCGCACTGTAAAGAGCGCATCTGTAGGTGCGATTTTTGCACAATAAACTATGATAGATGCATAGAGTACTGCACGATGGTAGATTACGAAATGAGGGTTCCGCTTCTTCTTCTTCTAAATTTATAATGAAGCACCCTGTCGATTGCGTTAGATATTCAGCTTTATCAGAGCCTCTTGTGAATATACGATCACACTGTACGGCATTTTTCTTCAAGATATTCTCGACAGCTCGTAATGATGTTTCGCCACTGGTCCACTCTATACTGTGATGATTATTAATTAATCATGTATTTGGTCTCTTTACACTCGGCGGTAAACTCTTATAAGCATGAGGTGCTGATACGATCCAGTGTGCACTATAATCTGAGTCAATAGAAATGATCGCAACTTCTTTTGGTATAAATTCATTAGACCTATTCTTCAGATCCTGTATATCAATGACAATATTCATGATGTGTAGCGCGAGCGTAGCACCTCAACGTGTGAACGTAGACTGACAATCTGCTTCACTTACATGTCAGATATATGCCACTTTTGAGCTAACCGCTATAGTTTACAATTACTTGTCGCGAAGAGTCAATTTCCAATACATTGTCATATACAGCATACACAATACAATTAATTTTTGACGTTAGCGCCGTGGCGAAACGTACCTCCATTCTCACACTACCATGTTTTACTAAATTCTAATGGCTGTTACTGGTTGCCGAGAGATCTGGTGTGAGATCAAACGCAAAGAGGCAATAACCGTGAGGATAAGCGTGCCGTGTAATACAGTTTCCTTGATTAAGAAAGTGGATGCCTGTACCGGAGAACAGAGTATGATATGAATCCACGTAATTATGACTATTAAAGTCTGGTTGCAAGGGTTTTGACGGTATCTGAACACCGTCAACATACAGAGAAAGATAATTAATACTGTAATTTTGGAAGTTAAACGGATTTAACGAACGATCACCATTGAATGCCTTATTATCGACGAACCCGAGAATTATTCGCTTAGGCATCTGTCCTAGTATGACATCATCTAAAGTATCACCATGTATGCCCGCATGTAGTGATAAAGCCTTAACCTCTACACGCGTCAAGGGGTATTTTGCCGCCGATTTAGACAGAGCTCTAGCGTGAGCTAGAAGCATACCAGGGGCTATCTTAGTACGGCGCACAAGGAGTGACGCTTCGGTAATACGAATACTCCAATCTTTTGAAGAACTCATAATACAAAAAGCGTCGCTTGTATGCACAAGCCGTATTCGTAACTCAACGCCATTTATCAAAAATCTTTCCTAATTGAAAATGTCGCAATGTAGATAACCTAGAAGATAAAAAGAACTTTTGTTTCCTTCTAGAAACACCCTGCGGTTAGACAGACCAGTATTACCATTATCAGTGTCGTCCATTTTACCAGGCGTATCGGTATACCGTAACACACTTGTGAGATGAGATTCCTTAGCACCATGTCCATAATTCCAAAGGGTTTTAATGAATGCTCTGTATGCCTACGCGTTATTCGGAGGAGATACATGCTTCTGAATTAAAAACACATCGATCTGGTTGAACATTGAATGCATCAGATTATTGACAGGACCCACCCAGTGAACCCGTTTTGTCACGGCAATATAACATGGTAGTTATATGTAATAAAACAATGTTACTCTTGTAATACGTGGCGTGTACATAACATGCTGGTAACAGGTTACGTATCATTGGTTATACGCAGGTAATGTAGTTGTTATACGTCCCTTTTGACATTACAGATATATTTAAAAAATACGTTGTCGTTACGTAATATAATCGTAACAATGTAATTTTATCTTCGATAATATTCTGATAACGTTACTGAGGTATAACGTAATAACGTTATAATATTGCAGTAATATAACTGTTATGATCCTTGCTAATATTGGCCGCAATGTAATTGTTATGTACCGGTTACATAACAAGTTGTGTAACATGTTATACTGCTGAGTCGGAAATTGCAAGTTACATGCATCTTACATGTAACAAATTGGTAACATTACCTGTTACAATCTGTTATATTGCCGTTACATTGTGGCAACACAACTGTGTTCACTGGGCACTTTCATCATAGGATCATGTTTCTCAATTGTGGGTTGTATTCGAACACGCATGCTTAGCATAGTATGCGCAAGATCAATGTACTCATCACCTTGACCGGGTACAACAAACTCTATGGGTGAATCATCGGTTAGAGAAGAGATCGGTTTATAGTATACCCACTGAGTTCCCTAAATCGTAGTTTGAGTCAGTGGCAGTGAAAACAATTCAAGCTCCGACTCCAAACACTCACACGAGTGGGTGTGTGAAAAAGCCATTTTCTCGGGATAAAATACCTATGCAAAGATGTTGGACACAGATCTCGACGAGGTCTTCTTCTTCTCTCACGTGACGGTGTTTGGCACTTTCCTTTTCGCTGTTTTCTTTGTCTGCGGACTCTTCTTCTTGTTTGTAGAGCCAGAACGGTTTCTCGATGACGACGGGGTCTTTCTTCTTCTTCTTTCTTTTCTCGCTCCTATGTTGCGTCTCGTGTTGTCACGGGTAGAATGCATCAAAGCCCTTATTTTAGCTGCTTTATATCCCGAACCACTCATAAGCAAGCCTATTTTTGAAGTGAAACTTCTTGGGCGGCGAGTAAAATTTCAAAGACGCGTCACGTTTAGGCACATTTCGTTACACGAGAGAGAAGAGAAATATTATGTAGAGAGAAAGAGAAAGAGAGCTATATATTCCGAGGGAGTGGGGCAACAGAGAGCTATACATTGTGAAGCCACGGTAGTGGGGCGAAAGAGAGCTAGGTATTCTTATGCCACGAGAGTGGGGCAACACAGAGCTATGTCTTTCGATGCCGCGGGAGTGGGGCAAAAGACGGCTATGTATTTCGATGCTACGGGAGTAGAGCAAAAGAGAGCGACGTATACACGATGCAAAGCAATCGAATAAGATAGGCTCGCGCATGCGCGCGTTATAGATGTATGTGTCAGTTAGACGCTGTATATGTACAACTGAGGTACTGCTCATGTGCTTTATAATTAATATTTATCATTGTGTTTTGTGATTATTTACATTTTTTACGTGTGTGTACTGTGATTGTTTGATTATATCGGTGAAGAGTTATTATGTAAGTATATTTAAACTATCACATTTTTATTAAAAATTATATTTTTGAACTTACACTGTGTGAAAAAATTACAGAGAGTTGATTTACGCCACATGGTTGATCCTATATAGTCCTATATACTATATTCTATAACGCATCAGTCTGTGAGAGAGACGTTATTTCTGAACGAGAATATAATTTTACTCATCGCTGTGATATATGTAAGTAATATATATCAATTAATATTTATGGCGTGAAGCTGTTCAAATTTTTAAGTTATACATGGATAGAAATGTGACAGTCTAGCACGAATGTATACCGACGCACGCAATTGTATGTATGAGCGCGCTTGGAGTCGCACGCACACGCACACACACAGCGTTATGTGCGTCGGTGAACTTTCATAGTATTACATTATAGGTGGGCTCGAGTTGGACGCTTAGACGCTCTGAGCGTTGGCGCTCGATTCGACATGAATTTAATATGGCATTTAAAATTGGTCTTTTTAACAAAGTTTCTCACCAAAATACAATTATATATAAAACACAGTTACATGATATAAGTCTACATGCGTTTCTCTCCTCCACAGATTTCGCCATGCCAAAAAAAGGAAATGAGCCATCCCGAGGAAGTCGAGAAGTAAACAACGTTTCGAAGGTGACAACGACAGCTAAATCCGGAGCAGAACGTATTCGTGAATACAGAGCGCGAATAAGGGCTCTTGAGAATGCTGCCGCAGCTGAATCTGCTATTGAAAGAGCATCTCAAGTGAATTTAGAAGAAAACGAAGTTGAAATGCGTGTGAACCAACGTTCGCTGCTTTACGAGGCTATCAGTCGACAAAGCAGCCAAGATAAACAGGAAGCAAGGGACAATCATCGACATTTTGTCGTTCAAGATGATGTACATCAACAAGATTTGCCTTTGCTTTCGGAGGCTCCGTCAACTAGTCGAATGCAAATGCAGCCCAATATTGAAAATAGAACAATGTTGAGGAGACATTCAAAAACTGCTAAAACACCAGCAGAACGTGCTCGCGCTTACAGAGAACGGAAAAAAGCTTTAAAGAATCACCACTCAACAATCAACATAACCGATACAACTGATTCACACGTCGATGACATGGTTGTTGAACCACCATCTACTTCGACGGCCAATACCATTGACAGAATAACGTCACTGATTGTTGATGATAGGACGAATGAAATTCACACTGCGGATTCATGCGTTCCTTATAGTGAATACCGTCGTCATGATAAAGCTCACCGTGAATTTAAAATGAAATTTATAGACAACTCCTTTGGGTGTATTTGTTCAGTGTGTGACAGGTTGTGGTTTAAGGATAATTTAAAAAGTCCTTGTGCTGATCATGAAGAAATCTTGCGAGAAATTGTACCCGATAAATCGATGGATGAAATATTGATGTGCAATACGTGCATGGCTTCATTGAAAAAAAAAATAATTCCAGCAATGTCGACCTATAATGGTTTTAAATTTCCGCCAATACCTACATATTTGCCACCATTAGATTTAGTTTCTGAGAGATTGATTTCGCCACGGATACCCTTCATGCAAATCCGGAGATTAAGACATGTCAATGGCCAGTATGGCATTTATGGACAAGTAATTAATGTTCCAGTTTGTGTCAATACAATGGCGAAACATCTTCCAAGAAGTGTGAGCGACGATCATTGTATAAATGTACATATCAAACGCAAAAAGATTCATAAAACCAGTTATTTGTGTGGCATCATCAACAAACGTACCATAAAAACTTGGCTACAATATATGGTATCAACTCCACTCTACATAATGTATGACATCAAAATAGATGAATCATTCTTCGAGAGTAATTTGAATTTATCTACGAATCCCCAAGATGAATGCAGTGAACACATTCCAATTGAAGAAAGCCTCACCGCCCAACAACATACGCTCCTATGGAACGAAGATCAATACTTACGTATTGCACCGGGAGAAAACAATGTTCCACAGAGTTTGTTGTTCGATGAACATGCAGAGGAGCTTTCTTTTCCATCTATTTATTTAGGACAATTCCGACGTTTTCGAGACCATGTTAATGTAAC